>VUQH01037664.1:105851-143910 GCA_015106775.1 Etroplus canarensis | reverse complement strand
TAGGGGAATTTTTTCTTCTCCTTTTTTTAATTTTTTTTTTTTTTTTTGCACAAAGGAACTAAATGATTTAAATAATATCGCCTGGTTGATCAGTGAGCGCAGCCACGGGATGAATTCAAAGAAAGGATAGAGCTCTGCCATTTCTCTGCTCAGATATTCAAGCATACTTTCAACACATGCTATCATTCAGTTGGACTGAACTACTGGAACAGACCATGTGTTGAAATTTTGGGGCTCTTTCTGTATTATTCTTTCCTATCTCGACTCACAAAATTCACCTATATCAAGAAGTCATAGCAGGCTGGTGCTGAACTGCTCTGGGACTTTTATACTTTGTGGCTCACAAATCAGAATCACTGTGTGTTTTGTTTTTTTTAAAACTGTGGATTTTAAGATTTTTAAGTGTAGTTTGACATGAAGAAGCGGATGCCTACATTTTTATTTAAATAATTTGGATTATACAATAACATTTCTCACAAGAGAGACGTTGAATAATGTCTCCAACTTCAATTGGATTTGTTTATCTGTTAGGAATTCTCCATGTGTGCTCAGGTAAGTCACTGGCAGTTATTCAAAGCAATAGCAGTCTTTATTTGAGGGTTTTACAAGTTGAAATTTAAAAAAAAAAAGTCAGAGGAAGAATCCTGTTAAAAATGCAATCTTTAAGTCTTGTACTGCTATAGGCCAGTTACAAATAATTTAGATTACAGTGTATGCACACAAGTATTTCATTTAAAATGAGTCAGAAGTATCAAAATGCCTTGAAACTGATGCCTTCTGGGTGAAAAGTGGTTCTGCAGAGCTAATGTAGATAAAAACTTTGCCAACCACAAGAAAATAAATTTTTCAGCTTTGGACTTTTGTCAGTGAGTGTGTTATAGGCCACGCTCTCCTATTTATAAGAGTTTCCTCATTTTTTTTCCCCCCTTTAATGGTTTGAAATGAGGAACATGACACAACAGGGAAATTTTCTTTCTGGACCACAAAAGTCAACATTTGGGGTAAAGGGGTTGTCTAACTTTTAAAAGCTGAGCACACATAAAGTCACACATAAAGTGCTGAGGCCATATGGGATCAGAGGAAAGAGCAGCTATCATCGGTCATACAGACAGCACATGCCCCTATGGGGAACATGTTTCTATGTATGTCAAGACTCTCCCCCTGGTCCACTATTATTGCTGAGTGCACCAATATTTTTATGCTTGTAAAATTAAAATCTGCATCATATCAACTGACAGATTTTTCATTTATCCCATTTCAATCCAGATTTGAGGAACTACAACAGTTTGCTTTTAGTTGCCTTCCTTGCCTAATGCTGCATTTTCCCCCTCCATTATCTTACACATTTTTCCTCCTCACCCATCACATGGATCTCTTAATAGAGCTTCTGGACCGTGCTAGCTGGGGTTTTCCAGGTCAGTTGTTTCAGAGTTGAGAAGGGACTGCTTACCACCTCATTTTAGGTTATTAAGAGATGTGTGTCTTGAATGGAGGCATTTTGTTGACAAAAAAGTTGTCCTAATATCTATACAGGAATATAATTTATTTATATGATATTTATAGTGAACTTACTGTACCAGAGAAATAACAGTGACATTCAGGCCCTCTATGACTGTTTATTGTTGCTACTGCACACCTCATTACTTAAGAAATGCTCTGCATAAATACTTTCAAGTTTAAACCTGAAAAGCTTTTATGACTTAACTCTCAAAATTCTTTATTTCTTTCCAGATGTCCCTAAAAGAAAGTATAAATGTTAGGGATCACACTCATACTTGTGCTTTAATGGCTTTAAAGCCTCAACGCACCCAATCCCCAGTAAAATATCAAGTTTCTTCTCTTTAAGGTCTGGCAGTGCATGCTTTGATTCAGTGTCTCTCTGCAGAATTTCATGTGAATTTGGCCATTGTTTCTTGTATGGTGATGGCGAGAGCTTGTGACACCACAAGGTAATGCTGTAGCGCCTAAAAAGGAAGTCAGGTCAGAGGTGAGCACTGAGAACTCCATCTGCTCCACCCTAATCTGGCTCCTAAGCCAGTAATGGTCCCGTCCTGTGAGAAAGACCGTAGGACACCACAGTTTCCAATTACTTCAGCCTGTGAGGATGTTTGCAGATGTTTTCTGGAAAGAGATGAACTGGACAGCGGACACTCAAAGGACTGGCACTGGATTAGACACTAGTGTCAGGGAATTGCATTTCATGCCACCTCCTGGGAAAGAAAAAAAAATCATATTTGTTGCTAATTGGAGGGTTGACAACTTCATTCTAGTGTGGGGAAGATATCAGATCCCTTAAGCAAACTCTCAGTGGCATTTAGTAACATCTCTGTGGATCATATACCACATATTCAAGATTCACAGTGCTGGCTAGGTTAAGAGAATGTATATTTTTGTATCTGTGAAAAAGAGGCTGAGGAATAAGATGACCTTTGTCCTGTCAGACTTGTGACGACTTGCTTATTGCCACTTGGCTCTGTGTGAAGGGTGTAAATGATACCTCCATCTGTCTTGTCTTGCCCTGTTATCAGAATGATCCATCCTCCCGCTATACACTAAATGGTTGTTATCTTTCCTCCAAGTGCTCATCAAACCTTACACTCACCTCAGAGGTGCCATTCAGATGAGGACAAGATGTGGCTTTGCTTCTTACACTCAGTAGGACACTGTGGATTACTTTGAGGAGATAAGGATTGTTAGAATGATATATATCAACAGGGAGCCTATGACTTCAAGGCACCTATCACACTTACTTCTAAAAGTTTGCTTCAAAGTTACTATAAACCTTGGAACAATTATTTCCAACGCAGCAGAATGTCTAAGTGTGAATAAAAACCAGTTGTGCTGATAAAAACATAGGCAGTGGGAGTAGTACCACCTCAATAAGCATCTTCAGCCCTAGCACCACCAAGCTGTGGAGGTCTTGACAAATTGACCCATAAGTGCAGATAAATTGTGGAGCCGTTCCACCTGCTACACCATAACATTTCATATGACGGGACACAGCAAGTTCCAGAGCCAATTAATGGCCAGAGATCACAGGTGAGACTGATCACTGTCTCATGGCTTCTTATTAGTGACTTTAACATGGTCTGGAAACATGCTCATTAAATCACTGTCTTAGCTTACAGATTCTTTTTTTATCACTGTTTTGAAATCGTGTTTAGCTGTTATAGCAAATGACCCCATAATCACTTTGCTTCTGAGTATTTAACCCTGTGAACTGATGTTGTGTAGGTGCAGCAAATGTGTTGAGAAACCTGTTGGGAGAGAGTTGCAGGTGTGCCACGTCTCACACCTGTGTGAGGTGACAGTGTCTATAAAGCTGTTTCTCCATAACTTCCACTAATACGCTTTAATCTGATCCTAATCCGAATGAAACTGGGTTTTACACCCTAAGATGTGGGATTAGGCAGGCTTTGGTTTAGTGAAACCACATGGAGGAATTTGGGAGGCCAGTCCATGCACTCTTCCTGTCCGTGAGAACTGTGGCTAAGTCATTAATGACCGACAAGATAAACATTTCAAAACAGTTTGTTTGAGGGTGGATAAATTAGTCAGTGACTCTTAATGATCTGCTTCCCCCGACTGCTCTTCCCTTAATGACCTAAAAGGACTGCTTAATTGGATTAATTAACAAATCCATCTGATGTCAATAGTTTGTAATTTGCCATGGCTGCAACTTCACTGATAGGGATGTCCACATGGAGAATCTGAGGATTTAGATTAAAAAAAACTGAGGAGGAAACTTCCCAATGTCCTTTGTGCCAGCCTCTTGGTATTTTAAGTACCTCAGGAATTAACTGCTGTGTCTCACCAGGATTCAGTTTAGGCAGTGTGAGTTTCAGAGAGTATTGCTCAGTGCTTGCTGAAGTTGTCATGACTTACTTAGCAAGTATCACTTTGTCTGTCAAGTTGTCTGACTGGTCTAAGCCCAAAAACGTATAGCCAGACAGAGATAAGCTGTCTACACTAAGAATAGTCTGGAACATAACTTCATAAAAGGGTTTTAGTCTGCAGCTGGCTGAGTTTTGAAGGCAGCAGGCATGTCCAGGATATTACAATATAGTTAATGCATCTTGTTCTGACAGTTGACGTGGAGGACAAACATTCCCAATTGCCACTTGGTCTAAAAGTGATGAATGGTGCGTCCTTATAGGATGAGAGGTGTTGTCTGCTTTCTGTCCCATTTCACAAATGGCACCCTTAGAATTCCCACAGCTTTCCATCCTGCTTTTTTTTTTATTTTAAAGGCACTTAAATGTACAAGCATATTACATTTGATTCTTTATTGCACATGCATACTTTATTAATCTAGCTTAAACACATTATTAGTTTCCCCATCACTCCATTAATATAGATGTGAGCCAGAAGAAAAGACAGACACATGGGGTTTATGTTTGTGTGGGGTAGCAAAAGGGGCTTAAGGAATCTCTTCATCCTCTTGCCCATCCCCCATTTTTTTTGGCCCAATTTTTAAGACTTGCCTTTTTTTGTGACTGGTCAGTGCAGAGTCTTTCTTAAATAAAGCAGGCCGACATGCAGAAAAAGCCCATGGGGAAGGGACGAGGAGGCCGTATTGTGTTGCCTTAACGGGGCGATTGTAAGGCATGGAGGAGGGGAAGAGTATGGTTCACCAGAGACTGAGGGTGTGTGAGGAGAGGGGAGGAGTGCAGCTACACAAAGGCTACCCTAGGGTGTTGAAGGGGGATGGAGGGAGGAAGAACAGAGGGCGAAAGGGAGGACAGAGCAGTCAAACATACCACGATATGCCAGCTGTGGGAATACTTTTGGTATGGCTCCCTGTGTGCACATTGCATATTCTTACCGTTCCCTTGTGGCACAGAATGTGCTGATTAGGGTGATAGTGGTGGAAAATGGTGAAAAGAGCTGGTCTGTTTTTTAGGTGGACATGTGGAGACAGGTGAAGTTGGTTTTTAGAAGTGCTGAGTAAAAAAAAACCCCAGGAAAAAAATGCTTCAGTGTGGCTGTGCGGGTTTGGTTTGGGATGGTATGGCCGACATCCCTCATGTGTCTAAAATTTGCATGTTCAGGAACTCTCCGAGGGCTTGCCCTGAGCCTGCCGTTTGCTGTGGTGGTGAAGCCATGCTACCGTGGGGTGCTCTGCCTTGTGCATTTTAAAAAGGTTCAGGCCTCCCTCCCTTTCATTTTCTCCACTGGGGAGACTGAGAGATGGCATTGAGGACAGCCTTTCCCTGTATCCTTCTTTTCTTTCTCACTCCCAGAGCTCAGGCCTCCTCCCAGCCTCTGTGACCATTCTATTACCCTCTCATTTCAAGGCCTGGATACACTTTTGAAATGCTAAACCTCCCTTTGGTTATAACTGACAGGGGAAAATACCATTAAAAAGGCTGAGAGGAATAGATTAAATTAGCAGTTAAAAGAGAGACTGCTAATTAGTTGATTAATGTATTTGGTTCCTCCCCCTCTCAGCTATACTACTATAGTTAAGCTTCCCTTTGGTGACAAGGCTCCCTGTCTGTATGAACCATCATTTCCTGTTTATTTAAAAAAAATTTAATCTGTTTATGCAGCGCAGGTGATGTGTTGGGAGATTCATGCTTGAAAGCCACTGTCACTGTGAGCTGCATCAGCAACTAAATCTACTGGTTCCTGGGGGCTAATTCTATCACACAAAAGACAGTGATAAAAGTGGGAGGGGTGCAGTCTATTTAAGGGGAAGCACAGAAAAACATAATTAATGAGAAGGTGACCTTGAAATTCACTATTATAGGACTGCTTTTGGAGCCAGTCCCACCATTCAGCTGTAACCATGGTGAGGAGGCTTCAAATAACTGGGTGATTTTCCATCATGTAAATACACTGTTGCTCTGAGTTGAGAGATTAACTTTAATTCCAGCCTATTATCAGCCTTACCTACTTTCTGCAGATTGGTGGCATTTTTTCTGAAACCTTGTGTCACCATTAAAATGAACACAAAATATCCAAACAGCCTTTATATTATTATTTTCTCGGTTGATAATAAATTAAGTGCCATACTCTGTAAAATGTGCAAATGTTATTGAATCCTTTGAACAAGACCAACATTTCCGAATTATGTGGAAAGCTTGTGGATTTTCACCTTTTTCAGAAAGCTTTTACTTTTCAGTTTCGAGTGACTTTCAAAGCTGTTTATCAGTGCTTCCTGTGAACACTTCAGTTTCCTTCAGCTGCTTGCAGACACTTTCTCTCCTTCTGATGTTTCGTCTCTTGCACGCACAATGAAAGCTTTAATTGAATAACAATTGTAGTCACTGTGTGAAAGACAGGTTCCTCAGGCCTTAAAAACAAGATTGCTTTTGCATTTGGCTGTGTATCTGTAAGTCTTAATCGTGAGCTTCATACTTTAAGCTTATAACAGGTTCACTTTACATTTAGAGCGTCACCCCCATTTCCCCGCATGCACTTTGTCAACTCACCTTTCTTGGCTCAGAAGACATATTTTAAAATGGCTGAAGGTTGTTCTGTAATAAATCCTCCTGTTTCCTTCTAAAATTTTGTCTTGGCAGGTGATGTTTATCCCATCTTATTGTGCTGTCTAACCAGAAAATGCCATTCAATTCTGTCTCCACCTCTGCAGTTTTTTAATGATGATGATGGGCATGCTTTCAGCATATCAGCCAATGCCAAAATCATTCAAAGAGATTCCATAACTTTTGACGTTGATTGAGCTTAGCTTTGATTTGAGTGATTTTATTAGATTTTATTAGCATAGCCTTTAAATTTAACTGCTATTCATTTTTGTCCCTGCTGGTACATACAGTATATGATGAAGTACTGCCTGAAAAGTACTATGTTAGCTGCCTAACTGTTGCTCACTTTTGATAAAGGAAGTTTAGGAAAATCTGTGGACCAGTATTAGGGAAGGACGAAAAGAAGTCCTCCAGTCTGATATTTCTGATTTCCCCTGCACCACTGAGCAGCATTTCTGCTGTCAAATGTAGAAAACTGACAGATGGCATGTAACTGGGATACATTAATGATCAAGTCATTTCCAGTTGAAACATGAAAGGAAACAGTATTTGGTTAGATGCATTATGTACCTGGACAGTTGGTGTGTGTGTTTTGAGAAGAAGACGTGGTAAGTGGGTGCTGGAAAGCAGACAGGCCAGTGAGCAGTTGTCTGCAAAGGGAAATTTCTTTTTAATGCCAGACTGGGCACAGTCTCCCCTCTGTGGACGACTAGAAAAAGGCTTCTTGGCAGACTTTGCCCCTTCATTAATTTTGACCAAATATTTACTGTGCATCACATGGCAAGCCTTACAACCCACTTTAATTTTTTCCAGGCCAGGTTTTGAACAGTTTGGGGCAATTTGTGCTCCATTTGGCTGGACTTGGGCCATGCCCCACTCAGCAGACCCATGCTGGTGTCTCTGGGATTTTGCCACATGGCTCCACAGAGTCTTAACCTATGCTGTGGGAGCCACGTTTCACTTTAAGAATACTGTCACAGTCGCAGAATGTGAACCTCTGTTCCATATGCCCATACCTAAGCTTGCACACATTGACACTTCAATACTATGTGCTCTGTACTTACCCTTTTAACCTAAAGGGCACCAGAAGGGAATGTGCCAAGTCTCTACACTCAGACATCACCATTGTACCCTCAACTGAATGCAATAAATGAAATTCCCTTTTAGCTTGCAGCTGTCTGAGATTTGCTGTAGAATGTGTTTGGCCAAGCTTTTAGAATAGTCTACATAAGCAGTTAAGGTCATCAGCTTTGCTCTCAGACACTGTAATATAAGACTGTTCAAAAGTAGACTTGTATCACTGCGGCAATCAAATAAATAACATTTAAAAAGCATTAGGTGCTTTTGGCCATGCCTGCCTCGACTCACTTTGGCATCTCTTCAGAGCTGTTCTTTTTCTTGGCATTGAGCCCACGTGCCTTATTCCTTGTGGCTGGGCTGTGCCAGCTGAGTGTGCTGGTCCTTCTTCCTCCTCACTGCTCCCTCAGCCCCTCCCATGTCTTCTCTCAGCTTGTGGTTACCTATCACAGTCCCCACATGAGCAAAAATACTGCAGTCAGCCCAGAGAGTGACCTTGGGAAGAGAAGACCACCTGACCATGTTGTCATTGACACAAAACTAAGCACACAGCACTTTTCTAAATTCAGTTAAACACAATGTTTTATTTACATTAACTTTGCAGTGCTATTCCCATCTAAGTATGTTCATAATTTGTGCTTGAATGCCCAAATTTAACTATATATGATTTCAAAAATACCAAACACTTTGTTTTGCTGAAATGCAATTTTTTTAATCACTTAAGGATTTCAAGTCTAGCAGCTCATGGAAGAATAAGTCAGCAGTGAGATGCTCACTGTCCCCTGTTGGGAAATAAATGTACCAGTGTATTCAATTACCCCTGCTTCTCCTAGCCTGCTGTTGTAGAAGACTTTGATGTATCCCTGAGATCACACTGGTCAAACCTCATTAAAAACTGGCAATGCTGGAAAACAAAAACAAGAAGTAATTGCCCGCTCTTGTTCCCTTGTGCTTCTCTCTCTGTAATCCCCTCCCTTTACTCGAATCCTTGACTGTGCTGCATGAAACCCCCTAATAGAAGGTCTAAGCCTGTCATTTGCACTCCGTATTAATTACAACTCTTTTCCTGGGGTATCTGCGCTACTGATGGAATGACATCTTTGACACCGGCATTCATGGAAAGTATGGGCTAGGTTTTCTTCTCAGGTCATCACTGTGAATATGCAGGGTCAGCTTGAGGAGCCTGCGAGTCTGCTCAAAGTCACACACAAACACAACACATTGTGAATAGATTGATAGATAGATACCAGACAGACTAACACTCATGCATGCAGACAGACGGACTCTTTGCTTGCATCCACTCTGCTCTCTTTAGCCCATCTGCCGCCAGTCTCCAGAGCCAATTTGACAGGCAGCATCCTAACAAGCATTCCAGTCTTTTCCACTGCAGATTTCCTCCTTTTCCCAGTGAATTGATATAATAAAGAATAGCTATTAGATTTATCCTGCAGAAATAAAATCTGCCCTCATGGCCTTCTGCAGAGTTTGACAGCTTTTGTTTGTGTCTAATGACACTCACCGGAGCAGATTGGCATCAGGAAGAGCTACAGCTCATCCACAATTGTCTCCCATGGGTGCTTGTTGAAAATTCTTTATTTTTTTTAGTTTGTTTTCCCTCGGCACATCTTTTCGCATTTACACCTCCTTGTTATGTTCTGACAGTATATGTGAAATGGCTTCAAATATTTATATATTGGGAGGAAAGCTTTGTCTAACATTATTAATAAGATAAGTTTGTGTTCAAGATTTTTTAAACGATACACAAAATAAAGATTTATATTAATACTGATTTATGCCTGGTATCTACAAAATGTGTCAGGTCCATTTGAGAGAAGTCCAGAGCTCAGTTTGTCTTAGATTCAGATGGTGGCCTCAGAGCAGGATGAGCCCCAGCCTCCCAGAGGAGTACTTTGTTATGCTGTCTAACTCTGAACCTGGCCCGCATTGCAGAGAGAGAGCCAGGATGCGTTTCCCAGCTGACACAGTCAGGAACTTAGGCTGGTGCTTCAGGCCTTGAGACCTCCGCTGGTTCATGTCCTGAAGAGTGATAAATGTGAATGCCCTGGAGTGTTGGAACTTATGTTAGTAAACTTTGGCCCCAAGCAGTGGAAGGAGAGCTGCTTGTTTATGGTATCATCAGCTGATTTGTCACCACTTTATTGCAGATGAGAATGAGCAAGGGGATGATCAAAGGCAGCAACAGTGATAAAGCTGCTCTGACAGAACTTAAAAGATGATTAGGCCATGTTTACACGACTTGTAAACCTGAACAAATACGTGGTGGAAGGGAACAAGTAATTGGTCTTGCTTTTCCAGTGGTACTTTACATGGTTATAGTATTGTTTCATATAGAATAAATTGGAATTGATTGGATAAGTGGTAATTTGATGCTCTGAGACATACAGTAGTAAGCAGGCTAATTTATTTTAATTACTTTCTCAACTTTGTTCACATAGCCTTCAAAACAGGAGTGTTGTGTAGTGTTTGCAAATTGCCAGTTTGCAAAGCCATATTTCATTCAAATATCAATGGGAGCATTGTAATCATCCGTGAGTGTTAGTTTCTATAACAACAAGAACAGAAAAACAATCCAGTAGTGTTGTGTGTAAACTCATAAATAACACATTATCTAAGAGTTTATTTTTGGTTTGCTTGTATTAGGAAAGCACAATTTTTGACAGAGGTGCTGTTTTTTGGAAACTGATAACTATTCTCAAGTGCTGCTTTGGTATAAGCGAAGTAACCATACCCTGTTCTGTTTGGTAAATGGAGACAAAGAGATGAGGAGAGAAAGAGGCCATAAAGATATCAATCATCCCCCTCCATCACCCCACGTCTGGAGCTCCTTACACACTCACACACAGGGCTCTAATCCTGCCTCTTAGGAGTGTAAGTGATAGCCCTGTGTAACATTAAAAACAGGTTCTGATCTGATGCAACTGGCAAAGTCATTCATGCAGCACATTCCAAGTTGAGATTCTGAGGTTGAAATGGTAAAAAGATTCAGTTTCACTTTCCTGTTAATGTCATCTGATCAGCAGGAGTACAGTACCTCGCCTTTTCTTTCTGTTTCCGTCTCTCCCGCTTATCTCTGCCCCTCTTTCCCTTATCTTCTCTAATTCAACAGAAAAGGGTGCCTTTTCTTTTGTGTTAAGTCATTTATTGCCCAGCCTCTCCCAAGCAGGCGTGGCTCGAGTGTCCGCCTGGCTACCCCAAGGGACACACCCTCTGCTCTTATCTATGGCATAAATCCCTCTTAAGTCTCCTAATCACAGATTAATGGGGCTGTAGATAAAAAGTGCCCTACTGTGCCTGGCCTTCCTGATCATTGATCCATATTCCATATCTCTGTCATTGCTCAGCTGGACATGTGATATGGGTTGTGATGATAGGGCAAAGCTGCAACAGCCCTCAATTTTAGTGCCTGTCTTTATGATTTTCTGTGACCTTGTTCATCTTTATGGGGGAAATTAAACTTTGCCACAACTTCACTCATATAGTCAAATGAAATGCTTTGCTGGCTTTGTTCTGTGGCAAGTGACTGACCCAGCATTGTGAAGTTGTTTTATCATTCAAGGAAGTAGACACATTATCCTGTCACCTTACCTCAGGGGACCAGACTGACAACAGATCTAAATTGCTTCACTGTCCTTCTCCCCTGTGAGTTCTCCAGGGTAAAGGGCAGGTGCCTGGCTTCCTTCCTCTTCCTCACACTCTGCAAAGATAGTAGCCACAGAAAAGAGCTGTGAGAGACAAAGGCACATTTACTTTTTTAAGTTAGGAAAATCACTGGACTTGAACTGATTGCTGCAGCTAGGTGATTGTTTTGTGTCTTTTTTCACTTGTCTTTCAGCTTGCCTTCAGTCTTTCATGTAGGGATTTATTCAGTGGGGCGTGATTAGTAAAAAATGTTTGCGTCTATGCGGTGCATGTGCTTTTAGAGGTGGGGTAAGCAACATGTTTCTGGTGACAGTGGACAAAAAATACCCCACAATAACCTTTCAACATTTTGCAGTTCAGGTGGTCTGAGAAGGAAGTGGATTCATGAACCTCTTCTAGTTTATATTTCCTGGCTTGAGAAAATATAGCCTGTGACTGCAGTCTTTGGCTAATCTCAGAGCTTTTCAGTACAAAGAAGGTAAATAATATAAAGGTGCTTTTGGCTATCCTCTTCCCCTAAGGCTTTGTCAGAGCTGATGAATGTGCATATGGGATTTGGCATAGATTTTAAACCAAATGCACTTCCTGACACAAGCCTCCCATTTATTTGGGCTTGGGACCAGCACTTGGAGTACACTAGATTGTGACTCCCAAGGCTGGGCTTTTGTCTCCTCCAGGATGCAAACTGGTGATCTTTCACGTGTAAGGCAAATGTATCAATCGCTACTCTATGGAGCACACTAAAGAAGGTAACTAGAATAAAGCTGTTTAAAGCATAAAAGAAGTCTCAAGGAAACAGTGATCAAGGAGGACTTTCACCTTGTTTGACGTGGTTTGAATCCTATGTGAAGTGTGTGGTGGGAGGGTCTTAGAGGCGAGAGCTGTAGCGTAAGGGCTGAGTTTTTTAAATTCTAGCCTTTTCCATTTGTTTTCTTTACTTTAATTACATTTTTTTACTTTAATTACATTTCTGTTATTACTTTTTTGTAATTTATTTCACATTTTCAAGATTTTAGCCAAATGGAGCTTAAATTCAAAATAAAAAAGTGTTTAACGAAATGGCCCATGACTCTAAGAAAGCTAAACTAGTCTGGCTTTTTCTTGTCCTGAGGCTTCTGAGAGTCAAGGTTAGTTTTGATCAATTGCTACCTCCCAGACAGAATAAGAATTGTTGCACCTCATTGCTGTAGACTTGCACTTTATTGTTTTTTATTGTGGTAGACATCTGGCCTATTAACACAGGCAGTAAATATTCACATTTAAATTCTAGCATTACTAATGTTAAGAGGTGTAATCTGATTATGAACAAGTAATAGTTCATCTCTGTAGAAGTCACTTTGATAATTTACTTCAGGAGAGTTTGGTGCAAAAAGAATCCCCGGCTCAGTTGGTTACATTATGTTGTTTTTATTCATATAGTCTCTCTCTTTATTCATTTTTTAAATTGGATTGAGGAAACATGCTTATCTTGTGGAATATAGATTCACAGTATTCCAACTCATGTTGCATGGTGAAAATTAAGATTAGCCCCAAGACATGGATGAATCAATACGAAGGTGGTATATAAATATTCCTAGTGATCTAATGGCCATTTGCTTCTTGAGAACCACCACAAATCTCATCCTTATGCCATGTGTATCCATGATTAGAAGGAAGGGGAGAGTCTGGATTTTAGAGTGAGCAAATGCCCGGAGGTCTTTATGAATCCTTGCATGTGTAGAGTATATGGGTCAGTGTCTCGGTCTGGACCCTTGTGGCATGGTTTTGTAGTTGGGTCTGAGCTTTTTCAGTTTATTGTGCTCGCATTTGCTTTTGGGCTTTGTTCTTCATTACTGAGATTGCTTTTATAAGTGAGGAAAGTCAGAGAATTGTTGTTTTTTTTAATTACTGCTACTGAAAGCAAAGACTCCCTCAAGCATAGTTTAACATTGTGCGTGTGTGAGTTTGCCTGTGTGAGTAAATGAGAAAAAAGACACATGGAGCTCTCCAGCAAGCGAGACGGTTAAGGGAGAAGTAGAATCTTGCCTTAGGCATCAATCGATCAGATCCTTGCAGTAGAAGTCCCAGCTTCCCTTTGGTGAGGCTGTGTATTGCATTAGCTCATCTTGCATTCTCTGTCTGGAAGCAAAGAGGGGGGTGAGAAGGGGGATAGAAAACAGGAGAGAGGATGGTTGAAAGCAGCAGTGGTGAAGGAAGGGCAGCACTTTGAAATAAAGGGAGGGCTAGACAACTTAAAGTAAAGCGAGAAAGAGAAGGTGAAGAGTGTGCACTCTGCTCTTGTTTCGGTCTCAGATTTGGTCGTTTGTGTGCTGTATTGGAGGAAGTTTGCTTTTTTTTTCTAAAAGCACGCACCTGTAGAGGGGAGCATAGGAGTGTTTGTTCTGTGACAGGATAATTCTTTTTCCCCTGGTGAGGGGTAATGGAGCTGAAGTAACAGAGGTCACTCAAAGTGTCTGTGGGGATCAGCACAGTAAAGTCTAAACACACACACATACAGTGTGCTCACAAAGATTTCAATCACGGACAAGGAAAGGATAATAGCATTGTGTAACTGATACATGCCATGCGCGCAGTCACAGTTCAAAACACACACATCCTCCCAGGAAATACACATAAAACACTTAATTTGTCTTCTATATTATATGAACTGCTGCATATTTATTAACAAGGTTATTCTCACTAGTTTCTCTGTTACAGAATACTGTACCCCACTCCATATTGTGTTATCAGTCTGCATGTTCATCATGGAGAGCTGGTGTAATCATCTACAGTAAACAGTCAATGATCAAACACAGTTTTGCCCACTGCACAACTCTCCTCACAGTGGGCTACATCTAAATAGTTAATGGTTCCCCCATAAGGCCCCAAACTTCAGACCATTTCAAATTAGAGAGGAGCTATCTAAATCAGGAAGGGAACGGCAGAGCAGATAGAGGCTGAGCTCTTCAAAGTCCTCTTTAATAAAACATATTAGCCTGCCTTGTCTGGTGAAGGGCGGTAGTGGTACAGTTGCTGCAGCAGTAATCAGCCTGTGTATACCAGCAGAGCTAGTTCAGCTCTGTGCTCCATGCTGTCTGACCAAAGGGTTGGGCCTTTATTAGCATATGATCTGTAGTTTCAAAAGCCTGTTATGAGCGCAGGTTACAAATGGGGGTTAATTAGCCTTGTAATGGTTCAGACAGCTTCAATAGCCAGAAAGCGCAGATATGTATTTTTTATAAACTTTATTCAGTGCCAGATAGAGGACTTATTCATTCTTGCTAAAGGCTTGATATGTTGCTCTCTAATTCTCCATCTGTTTCTGCGTGTCTCTCAGAAATGCTTTAATCTACAAGTATGTTTTTTATACCCACACAGTATCTGACGTGGAAGACCAAACCAGTTTTAGAATTACTGGGATTTCTGTGCGTGACTTTATCTTATTTGTCATGTTGCCACAAAATAATAAAACTTCAGCTTTGCTGGCTTTGGTGTAATTATTCTAAATAGAGTAGAGATTACTGGCAAATTTTGACTGCAGTGCTCTTTGGCGTAAAATCATTGCACTTCATCAGTAATATTCCATCATCTTAAGCACAGGATTGCATTTAATTATCATTTATTTTCATGCAAATTTTAAAACAAATATTTGTGTTGAGTGTCACCAAGTGCTTATTCACTGGTGGATTTATCAGATTTCGCTCCCTATTATGTTATATTAATAAAATGGAAATGAAAGTTGAAAATAATCAGTAGCAGTGCAGACTAGTAAGAGTTAACATAAGAGTAGAGTAAGAGTTTGTTTTTGTGATATGTTTTTTTCCCACACTTATTGGAACCATACTTAGGCACTGCAGTTGCTGACCTGTAGTTTTGAACACATGTGCAGCAGCGTATAAATATAACGCTATGTCCCAAAGGAGGAGCTGACTTCACATTTCAGTGTTTGTGTAGGGTTCATGTAAGAATGACGAGGTGTAGAAGAAGCATGCCCAGGGTCAACCCTTTGAGATAAAATTTAAATTTTTGTAACAGTAACTGTCTTTCTGATGATTCCCATCAATCAAGTGATCTCAAAATGTCCGCACAGCCCTTACCTGTCAAAATCATTAGTATAGGGGTGACTTGAAAGAATTGTGATTGTGATGCCCTTCACTGGGTTACTGGATTAATTATATTTCATTGGCCAAACCACACATTTGCCTTGAAGTGATTTATCTTTCCACAGAGCTGTCACTAATTATGCTGACTTTACCTAAAATATGTGGCGACCACATGAAGATGCCTTCTCAGCACCAGTCCTCTTGGGTAACGGGGTAGTGTATGGCACATAAATGAGGCAGTGTGGCAAGTTCACGGGATGCTGGGCAAATTAATTGCAGGCCTGTGCTTCCAATTAGGCACGACTCTCTTTAATTGGTGCTGAATGGGCTCCAAAGGCCTATGCTGGGAGATATGGTGAGGAGGGAAGCTCTCTCTCTCTCACTCACACACACACACACACACACACACCATAAAACACACAATGCATTCACAACCATCCAGTCCCACCCTTCAGGAATTAACAAGAGGAAGCTAATTTGCATGTAAAGCAGGTTTGATAGCCACAGCTGACTGGTCAGAGAGCAATATTAATGACCAGAGATAGTACTAGGGTCTTAACCCCCTTGGCAATGCTGTTGGCACTGCTGTTGGCTTCTCTGTCTTTCGTGAGTACTGTAATCTCTGCTTTTGCTCCTTCTTTGCCAGTAAGCCATGCAGTGCACCTATATCTTATCTTTTATCTATTCATTTCCTTTTTACCTTCAAGGTGTGTTATATTTTTGTTTACTCTTACCTTCTTTTCTGCTCTTTAATCTCTGAAATGACAACCACACAGCTGAAGCAGTGTTAGCATTCACTGTAAGAGCTGCTACTGTAATTAAAGGGTTACTTTGTTCACAGTTAGTTAATTTGGTCTTTAATTCTCGAATCAGCACAACCTCATATAGTGTCTTAAATACATTTTACTACTTTTGAATGTTGCTTGTATTTAAAGGTAATAAACATATCTTGTGAAATTGATAACTTGATTATTGCTAAGTAGGAAAGGTAGATATTACTGATTTGACTGTTCCTTAAATCAGCTGCTTCAATTTACATGCAGCACTTTGCAAAAGTGTTGACCCACTCCTCTCCTTGTTTCCAAGGAGCCAGACTTTCATGTACTTTTTAAAGTGGCAGTAGTTCTCCAGGCTTTCTAGAGGCCATTCAAAGTTTTTCTTTGAATATTTTTGGTTCAAATCATTGTTGATATGTAAAGAGGAAGTCAGGAGAAATGTATAACAGTGAGTGCCTACAGCCATCTGTAAATACTGTGGAGGCTCTGTCATGGATTCAGCCAGTGGTGTTGGGGAGCTTGTCAAATTTGATCAAATTATGAACGCAAAAAGGTACTGTCAGAATTTGATTCACCATGCAATACCATCTTCAGCATGACAATGATCCCAAACTCACTGCCAATGCAGTAAAAACCTACGTGGATAGAAATACACACAGTGGAACACTATCAGTCATGGATTGGCCTCCCTAGAGCCTAGACTCAACATTATTGAAGCAGTGTGGGACCACCTTGACAAAGAACGGAACAAAAGGCGACTAACATTCAGAGAAGAGCTTTGGAATGTCCTTCAAGAAGCCTGAAGAACTGTTCCTGAAGACTACTCGACTAAATGACAAGAAATCTTGCCTAAGGGAGTTCAGGCTGTGTAGAACACTAAAAGTGATTATACCAAATATTGACTTTCAAGCTGGTTAGAATTCTAAAAATTTTGTTTTTGCCTTATGCACTATATTTCCATTTATATTTGCACGTGTTTCAATAAATTGTTATACCATTTTTCCATTTTTATAGCAAACTATAAAGAGGGGTGGCCTGAGACTTTTACACAGTACAGTATATCGAGTAAAGCTATATTTGCCTTTTAAACTGTACTATTGAACAAGACAAAGTCCACAGCAGCATGTCCTTTAATGTGGGCCTAAATAAGGACCGACAGATATGAACTTTCACTTTTGTCATTTCTTCTTAGGATCCCGTCTGCGCCAAGAGGACACCCCGCCCCGGATTGTGGAGCACCCATCTGACCTGATCGTTTCCAAAGGGGAGCCTGCAACTCTCAACTGTAAAGCAGAGGGGCGTCCAACCCCAACAGTGGAGTGGTACAAGGATGGAGAGCGAGTGGAAACAGACAGGGACAATCCCCGTTCCCAGCGCATGCTTCTACCCAGCGGCTCCCTCTTCTTCTTACGCATCGTCCATGGACGACGAAGCAAACCAGACGAAGGTTCTTATGTCTGTGTTGCTCGCAACTACCTGGGGGAAGCAGTGAGCCACAACGCCTCACTGGAAGTAGCCAGTAAGTGCAGCATCTCTTTCCATTTCTTTATTGTCTCTACTGGGGGTGTGAATGGAGGAGTTTGAGTTCAGATGTAGCTGAATAGCAGGCTCCAGTTTCTTTCTGTGTTTCTGAGCTCAATGTGCTCACTGAGTTGGATAATCTCTAAGGCAATGGGCAGGATGTGTTTGGCCCAGCAGTCTCTGTAGGCCTGCAGAGCCTTGGGGGTGGAAAGTGGCCTGATCATTCCAGGGTGAGTGCTTCTCTAAAGGGCACTTGGTAGGTGGTCATGAGCTACAATAAGAACAAAGTCCTTTCTGTTTTGGCCCTACCTACCTAGGATATGAGGTTTTATATCAAAAGGAATGCAATCACTGCATCTGTGTTTAGTCATCTTTTAATGAAGAGATCTCCTACTCATTTCACTGAAGTATCGGTGATGCCCTTTTATTGTCTGCTACTCTCGTGCAGTGACAGATGAGCTTTGATGAGGAGTGGATTAAGCATCTCTAGGGTCAACAAGCAGCCTTTGAAACATATTAACAAGGCTAATATTTGGTTGTCAGTGATCTAGGAGAAGCAAAATGACTTCTTAAATTCTTTAGTCTTTTTTAAGAGTTGTGACTGGTGTTGACAAAATTGTTCCCATGGTTCTTTAAAAGACAGCTTTTGTTGGTGAGGTCAGCTCTTCAGATATATTATCTCTTTGCTCTCTTGACTGACTGAGAGTGAAGGCTGAGGAGGAGAGCTCAGATATCAACCGCTCCTCCAGTATGCCCAGAGGCTGTCACCAACCCGCTCACTGTAATCTAATCAAGATGGGGAAAGAAAGAATGGTGTGTGTGTTTGAATGTGAACATGTGTGAATGAATGTGGAGTGTGAGCCATTGCTTGGCTGGGCATGGGCCCCTGGCTTTCTGAGGGTGATGGTATTGGGTATGAGGTGTCAGTCAAATGCTTGCTGTGTAGTTTAAACTGTATTAGTGGGATATCTGGAGTATACAGATGCAAGAAAACTTCCCCACTGTGATTGCTTTTTTACTATTTTCCATTCCAGCTGTCAGCTAAATGAAATGTAAATTAGAAGCATTAAATACAGGACCTTGAGAGGCCTGCTGATCGGACTTAGTTTTTATAGTGTATTGCATGAGCTCTGAATTTAAACTGAAAGTAAAGGTTTTGCTTTAAATGATCACTGCAGATCATCACAGGGAGTTGCAGAAAATCATATATAGTCCCAACCAGACTTGGCAACAGAAAAAATACTATTCTGCACATTTTAATGAAACTGCAAGACCGTTCAAGTTTGGTCCACTTACAAGTTTCCATAGGCCATAGTGCTAAGAATATTTTTCCCTTGTAGTAGGCGATATGCAGTGTTTATTTCAGAGGTGGATTTTTCAAGTAGAAAAACAAGACACTTGGCGGGAAACATGAGGACCAGAGTAGCACTGGCTCATTCTCAAGTTTAGGCTTATTCTGTATAAGGTTCAAACAGACCCATAATGACAAGCCACTCTGCTCCAGCGCTCTCTCTCTCTTTCTCGCTTAGCTAGTGTCTCTCACTCACCCTTCTCCGCAGCTCATGCTTAACTATATATAATTATGTTGTTGGAGCAACCAGGATGGAACCCGGCAGATAAAAAAAAAAGCAGAAGAAAAATAAAGAAGCTCAGAAACCCTGAGATTTCTTTATAAGACTGCATTCAAATTCTAGAGTGAAGACACTACCAGCCATAAATGTGACTTTTGAGGGTTAAAGGAAGGACTTTTTGTTGTCATTACAGGTGCCTGTCATAGTGATACTGTAATGAGCTGAATATGGTAGATAGAATTTTTCATTCGGAGTGAGTTGGGGGAACAACTATGCTTCTAATTTCCAGTGAAACTCCAAAGAAGGAAGTCATGGTTTTAATTGTGTTTGCTTTGACTCCCTCTCCCTCTCTTACGTTTTCACTTTAAAAGCTAAAAACACAGTTTTTTGGAGACATTATTCTAAGAGCGTGGCTTTTACAGTTTCCTGTACTCACCAGCAATTGTTAATGTAATCCAAGTTTCAACAAGTCCTGTTTTGCCAGGCTAGGAGAGCTAACCCAGTTTGTTTGGTTTATCATTAACCACATGTACAGTACAGCCCACAATCTCTCTATCTCAGCCTCTTAACCCAAAGCCATTTACCATGAATCATGTTTGCTTTGTGTATTCAGACCAGCTTAAGACAGAATTCTTTGCCCATTGTGGTATTGTTTTCTTTGCATTAAAGATGTCAACGGCAAATAATGAAGTACCTCTGTGCTTGAAAACAGCCAGGTGATAAAGAACATTTGTTCTATGTTGTAACTAAAAAGTATTTCAAACATTGCTGTTATGTTTCTGTAACATAAATCTTCAATAGCCATTCATGTTTTTGCCAAACACTAAGCAAACAAGATTCTGAAGTCCATCAGTAAGGGAAAGTTGAAGTAAAATATGGAACAAAAAATAGTGTGTGCATGCTACTGTACATGACATAGCATGAACTCCATCAAGCCTCCTTAAAGTAGGACAGTAGTAGTAAAAGGTACCTTTGGCTGCTCCCTTGTATTCTCCTCAAGGGGTCGCCACAGTGGATTAATATGCATTGATAATTTGGCAGAGGTAATACGCCGGGTGCCCTTTCTGACACAACCCTCCATGGTAAGAGAGACTTGTAGTTTATTTTAGAAAAAAAGCATCCATCTATCTATCTATCTATCTATCTATCTATCTATCTATCTATCTATCTATCTATCTATCTAATTTTAGACATGTACTGTATTTATGTATTTATGATGTATTTATTAATAATGTATTTTTTTTTTATAATAATGATGTGTTTAATTACTGGTAGACACATAGGCACAAAGATTGTTTTAGCCATACTCTGCATGAGTCCCTGAGAGGATCTATGAATAGCTTGTTTCCCCTATCCTGCTTGTGGCGATAGTACAGTGAGGTAATGGACGGCACACTGCTCCACTTGAGCAGGCGATAACCTCAGGGCCTGCTGTCTAGTGGCCTGGCTGAGTGCACAGTGCTGACCACACAGGGTTGGCTACAGGCTTCATATCCACACACAGATTCCTTTCTCCAGAGGCAGGGTTTACTTTTTACAGCCACTAACAACAGAAGCAAAGGGATGTTTACTTAAATTTGGTCCACTGCGTATAACTCTTTTCAGCCAAGTTTATCCCAGGAACTCATTGATCTCAATACTGCTGTGAAATCTCTGTCACCGTGTGCAGCCAGCTGGCTTCACTGACTCTGATTAGTAGGGGTAGGTTGGGGCGTCAGATGTGTTGAAGGCAGCTGGGTTGATCCTGACAGATCCTGGGACATGCCTAAGGGTCATCTGCAAAGTGGGGAACAGTTGGCCAGCATGCAACAGTCTAAAGGCAACATAGCCACCTCCCATTGATGTGGGGGTGATGTGCCTGCCTTTTTTGCAGGACATCTCTTGTACTACATCTGTCAGTTCTCAAATAGTCAGGGTCTTTATGCTGTACAACTCCCAAACTAGTCCTCTTCACCTGACACAACATTTCACACATAACATTCCAGTTTACTTTATCAAACATTCCTTTCTTCACCACCCTCACCCATCTCTCGCTCTTTATTTCTTCACTCCTACCCACTGAAATGGAACAAGCTCTGTGACTGAAACAGCTTCTTGCACTGTCTGATGGCAGAGTGATTATTTATTTGTCATGGTCTTTGCCTTTCATTAATTTATTACAAAACTAGAAATATAGTGCAAAAGGTCTCCGTTAATAAATTTCATCAGCTTCTTGCTGACATCCATCTCTTTTTCGTTATTTTATTCTCATTTTTCAGCCCAGCAAATATTAAAAAGTTAAAAGTAAAATGACACAATGAGGTGAAGAAAGAAAGAAAAGATCATTGGCAGAATAGAATAAGAGAAAAAAAGTAGACTGATTAAAAAAAAATCCGGACAGCTAAACTCCAGCAGAAGCACCAGTGAGTGTGCTGGCAAGCTGCCAGGGGACTGGAGGCAGTGTGTTACAGCTCTGTGGCAGTTATTTGTCTCAGGGAGGTTCAGAGCAAATTGGTGCAAACGGCACAGCTAGGGTCTGTTTCATGAGTCAACATACAGCTGAGGCGTGGGCTCCACACCACAAACGCTCCTTGGCCTCCACTCCAATCTGTTTCATGGTGGAATGTAGCCCTTGTCCACAATCTCATATGCAGTGTGCATGTGTGGCTGTCAAAGCTAAACCCATCTCATCAAAAAAAAAGTCTTAGTTTCATTTTAGTGTCAAATAGTCATGTCAACTCTGAAACAGATTTCTTTATATTAATTAAATTAATCATCTTTATTTTGTAGTTTATCTTGTTTTGAATAGTTGCAGTGTGTGTGCTGCTGTTCAAGCCTATTTTAGGTCATTGCTGGTAATCTTGAAATTGCAGTACATGGGAAGCAACTGGTTACTGTCTAATTACACTCCCCACAGCACATAACTGTCAGCTTAGTCTTTGTGAAACCTCTGCAGGGAAGATATGCTCAACACATGCATTTCAATTAGTCTTCTGTTTAGCCAAATATGCAGAGAGAATTTTTTATCATGCATGTTATGTGTGGTCTGTTGAACTTAGCGTCTTTGGTGCTTCAGGCTGTTTGCATAAATCAATGCATTCCATTTAATTAAACCTGGAGTATCCATTAGCTGTGCATGGTCAATACCTAAATCCCTTATTGAGATGAGAATTTCTGTGATACACAAACAAGACTTGAACTAACAATCAGTTCTTGTTAGTGGCCTGGTTAGTACCTTAAAACTTTGACCGTGTTGACTAAATATGCATAAGATGCATCCTGGCTGACATAATTGACCTAAAATATAGTTGTCACTCCCAGCAGTGACAGCAGCCTGGAGTGAAGGAGAGAAGATGCTAGTGTCTCTTTCAGTCATGTAAAAATGTGTCAAATGTCACACTGATTTTGGGATTTTTGGAACATGGCTTTCACAAGCATGCGAGCATAACCTCGCCCACACACACTCCTCCCCCACCAACACTAATACTGCTGGCAAGATTGGAGGCCAAGCGCTGAAATTGCTCACCATGGGAAACAGCAGAGTAGCAGCAGATAAGAGCCAGAGCAGCTTTTGACAGAGTTTTAGGCACTTTGTGTTGTTTTACAGCGAACACGGGCATGGAGCCTAAAGAGAAACACACATCCTGCAGAGTGAGGGAACTAGTATGAATGGATTAGTTTTCATAAGAATTAAGCCTTCGATGGAGCAAGATTTCCTGTGTTTGTGGAGCGTGCACGTGTGCACGTGTGTGACTACCCATGTGTGTTCATGTTTTATTCCATCAATCTGTCACTGTGTGTACTCTGATCTATTGAACAATGTCTAGTGATGTGTAATATGAAAGAGACTGTACATGAGCTAAAGGTGCAGGTGTACAGACATGGGTAAAGGAGCCTGCTCAAAATTCCATCAATCACTTCATGCTCCGGCCATCTTGGCCAAGGAAGACAAGCGGGACATGTCCTCCAAAATTACCTCAGAACCCCTTTCCTGTGTTTCTCACTCTGTAGCTTATCACCAACATCATCGGATCAAAAAATAAATAGGGAGCCTGGGTGAATAAACCACTTTTTAATGCTGATACAAAGTCCTTTAAAAGTATGGCTTGAGTAAGTCTCTTTAGTGTGATAGATATGCGCCTGTTTGATCTCTCTATATATATATTAGATGTGCTAAACACAGCTGTTTTACACTGACACAAGCCTCTTTCTGCCCTTCAGATCTCCTTTCAGTGTGCATTCATGTAGTAAATAGCTTGCGTCTGTTAACAAGGAAGGCAGTGCAGACTTACAGTCCACTTTAAGCACTTTCCTCCGTTTCTGTTGAGGGTTTTGGAGTCCATCCATTTACATTTGATGAAACTTCCCAGATATATCTGGATTTCTCTGAAAACAAAAAACTACTGCAGAACTCAGTATCTGAGTGTTTGGACACTTCCCTAAACTCCCTTTTTTTTCCCCGGTCGCCACAGTGACTGCTTATTAATCTCGATGTAATCCCTGCCTCTGGCTATAGTGCAGAACAGGAGGTTTGGTAGGATGGCTGCTGGATCCCAGGATAGTGAAGTATGATATTAACATTATGAAGTGCTAGTCTAGGACAGATAAGATAAAGTATGTGAGCTCTTGAGTCCAGTGGTCTTGTACTACCACTTAGGAGAACCACTGATAGCAGAGTACCTTCCCTTCCTCTCTTCCCTCTCCTCTTAAAAATTATCTGTGTTGTTTGACCAGTAAGTGTCTTTTAATGTGCAACTTGTCCATATTTTTTTGAGTTACAGTCCATATGTGAAAAATATCCTTCCTAAACTGTACACCAATGCTTGTAAGAATCAGATGAATATATGCTGCTGACTCTAATCTCCACTTCTTCTGCAGAGACCTGGGAATTACTCTTGTTTTGAGGTGTAATCTCTTCTTGGTCTGAGCCCCTCCTTTGGCCAGAGAGCCTGTGCGTATGTGTGTTTATGTGTCCGTGAGGCTTGCGCATTCATACGTGCCTGCATTCTGGTGTCTGGTCATATGACGAGGTGTTCTGCTCTGCGGACATGCTCTGGTTATTAAACCTGGGTTAAGCTCTAACTTGAAACCTTCTATCATGCTCCTCGATCCGAGACGATGGTGTTAGGGAGGATTAAGGGGTTTGGAGACCAGAACTTTCAGGGGTTTTCAGCCGGCATTTTTGGCAATGTTCGGAAAGTGTTCTCAAGGGACACATTCTTCCCTAATCTACACGCACACAAATATGTTTTTTAAACGGTCTTTATTTCCTCTTTATTCGAAAGTAAAATCTTGTCTACACAACCACAGTCTGTCCACATGATAACCCAAAAATTCAAGTTGTGTCGAGAGCATGCTGTTAACAGCACTGGTAACCAGTGTCTGGCAACATAAACCTCACCCCAAAGCCCTTTTGGCCAGCCAGAAGCACTGGGGCTTCATTTTTCCTGTCTACATTACAAACAGGGTTTCTGAGTCTCTCCAGCCTGGAAAGAATTTTGTAAAAAAGTTCATTTTCACTGACCTAAAACTGTGTTTTATTCATGCCTTTCCTTCCCAGGAGACAAACTATCAACTGGCCATCTATTGATAGCTTCAGGTATGCTTTAACAGTCAAATGAAAGGGACAAGCTATTTATTCCTGCTTGGTTTACATTGAGAAAAAAGAACACACCACAAACATAGTACATTTTTGATTTGGAAACAATTTGTATGTCTCGTGCTGTGATTGAACTTTTGAAAACAGACACTCGGTAATTTTCTAATTAAGCATGAATCAAGTATGTTGAATGACAGAAATCAGAAAATGACAACTGTCATGAGTAAATCATAGTATGAAACAGATGAGTCTTTTAAGAGCTGTATATAAAACATTTTTGCATTTTTTTTCCATATGGGACATGTTTGCAAATTTGCACTGGACTGTAATTTTCACATACCAAATTATAGATATTTATTATACTGCCCAAGAACTGTCTCAAGTGTAAGGCACACAAATTAGTTCCTAATATAAATGGGTAATGTAGTTTTTAGATTTGTAGATTCTGTTAGGGAGTGCTGAGAGATAGGTAGGTGTTGTGGTTGCCCTGCAGTATAACCACCGGCAGGTTGCTTCTGCTCAGGTTCAGTAGACTGATAGCACAGGAAACAGTGTTTATGCTACACTTGTGTGATATCAGCCTTTATTTGATATATATTCTCTTCCAAAGTACTATCTTCTCTTTCTATGTCCACTCTGGTTCTATTTCTTATTTTCCCTTTTTCCTCACTGTTTTGCTTTCTTTCACTCTGTCTCCTGTGACTTGATAAGGAGAGGAAGATTGAAGTATGTCCACGACCTCTGCGAAGGAGAGTGGGGGAGAAAGGGGGAGAAAAAAGACATCTGAAATTTTATCAGAGATGTAACACGTTGCTGAGCCTGGAGCGTGACAGTCGGGAAGAGCTGGTGAAGTAAGCAGTCGGCCCAAACACTGATAATGATCTGCCTTGTGCTATCTGACTACCAATGAAATGCAGTCTTCTTACTGCTGACTATGGAAAGTCGGAGCCCTGCCATCAGTCAATGACAAACAAACCGGAGATATATGATGGCCTTCAGTTGTCATTTAATTGTCCTTGGTTGTTGTGGTAGCTAACCTGATCATTAAGGAACCAAATGGGAGAAAATGAGTTTCTCCTTGTCGTATCACAGGCATAAATGCGTGTCTAAAAATAGGATTAGTGTGGACGAAAGTTGTTGCTCATTATCACAGTATACACACAGTTCTTATGCAAGCTTTCTGTTATTGCGACCTTTCTGTAATGCTAGCAGTTCATTTCTAAGCCCCAGATATTCAGCATGCTAGGTCATGTTACAAATGAAGGGATTAACTCCATTACTACAGTAATTGTGGACTAATGATGAAGCAAATAAAAAGAAACGGATGAACCAGAACAGCAACAAACTAATGCTATGCAGGTCATATCTAAAAGGTTTTGTTTGACATTTTTAAACATCTGTCTCACTTAAAGAATGTTTTTGTGCAGCTCAGGCTTAATTACATGTACAGTGATCATAATCATCTTCAGTGGAGGGTGTGTAAACATACATATAACAGTCTAATTTGGACAATGAAGTAGAGGGCGGCTTGACTAAGCAGTGAATAGAACAGAAATACCCTCACCTCTTCTTTGTGCTTCTTTGACCTTTCTAAACAGGGTGTGGCAAGAACACAAAAGGAGCTCCGTGTAACCATATACTGGCAAAGAGTTGGATAAAAGACAGACAGGGGGACGTCATGAGTAAAAGGAGAAAAGTAGAGAGGATCCATTCAAAATTCAAACAGTAGTCAGTGTTGCTGTGGGTAAGTTTGAAATAGCTGACATGTGACTCAGAGAGGCCTGGTATTGTATGACCATAGTGATGTTGTTAGGCTTAAGGGTGACATTTCTATTCTTCCTTCCGTACCACCCCTGCCTCCCACTCCCTTCATCTCTCTCCACCTTACGCTGGTATCAGATTCAAATCTGTCACTGGTGTCTTAGCAATGTTTAGCAGATTGGTTCACATCTGATAGATAGGATAGAGAGACCTTTGGTGACCACTTGGGATTTAGCTATTCTTATTACTAACACCCCCTCAACACACACAATACACATGCACGCGCGCGCGCGCGCACACACACACACACACACACACACACACACACACACACACACACACACACACCAAAAATAGCTTGGGTTTGGACATTTAGAAATAGTAGTTTTCAACACTTACTTAACCAGTTTTCTCAGTATTCCTTTCTTGTACCTGAGGTGCACTCTTAAGAGGCACTGTACCACTCCCTACTTTCACTATGGTGCTTTTATAATGCAGCTTATTTCATGTTTGGACATTAGAGGCTTATTTGCTGTCTCTGTAATCAAGGTGTGGTAACAGATGATCTTGAGACCTGGCCTATGCATCCAGTTGCATTTTTTCCTGCCAATGGGATTACTGGAGAGTGCAGACTCTGCAGGTGGAGCCCTAAGTTAATTTACCCCACTGTTTGGAGCTATAATAGGTTATTGATTGCCTGACAGAGATGCAAGAAGCAACATGGAAGGGCACAGAGAAGGGAGAGAATAAGTTAATCATCACTCAGTGTGTTGCCAGGATTTAATCACATTAACCAGGGTTCACCACTGCCATGTAAATTCACTTTCAACCCCAGAGAAGTCGGAATAACTGCTTTGAGACAGACGGGACCCTGCTGATTTTGAAAAACCTGTCCTCAGCTGCGGTCTGGTCCCTGTCGGTCTGGTACTTTTTGCCCAGCACCCACCTCAGTCCTGAGGGACGCAGGCTCCCTGCCCAGGGCCCCCACTTAATTCATGGTAAGCTGTTGGGTTAATTTTAGCTATGCTACACAGTGGTGACCTCCATCTGCTATACTGCTGCTCAGGTTGTCTGAAAAGCATCAGCCTGGCCTCCCTCCACGATTCAGACCATAACTCCCAGACAGCCGGTTGGCTCATCACTCATTTCTTCCCTTAGTCTTTCCCAGGTTGAAGTGCTGCTGTTCAGTATGTTTATGTGCATACAGTTGGAGCAGGAAGGTGTGTATGTGTGTGTGTGTATTTGTGTTTCTCAGAGGAACTCTGGCCCATTAGCACTGCCATCATATACACATCCTCACTATGGTCTGTTACTTGAAGACTGTTGCTTTTATTTTATTTGAGCTACTCTCTAGCTGCCCAGACAAATCAAGAGAATACTCCCTTGTTTCAAGCAGAGCTGCTACTAACAGTGTGCTCTGCTTCAATGCATGGACTGTAACAGAGTTTTATAACTCCTTTTTTAACCCCATCCTCTCCAGTTGAGGCTGATTTATTTGGACCAAAATCTGTTCCTCATCACACCTACCTTTAGTGTTCTTTTGGAGTATTGTATTGGATGGTATTTATACAGAAAGCAGCAAAACTTGGTTTAGCTGTGGTTGGACTTTGCCCATGCTTTAGTCTGGATTCTATCAATCTGTCTGCACCCAAAGACTCAGCTAACCAAAAGCAAAACAATGGCACAGTGAGCAGAGAGGTGAAGGAGCGAGATAATGTAAACACAGAGGCAGAGAAATGTTGACCTCACACCCAATCACACACACATACACTGACACTGACCTGATGGCCAAATTCCTATGTGGCAACAATAGAAGAAACATCTGGCCAAACTGTCTACCTTAACCCAAATCTAAACTTCATCAGGTTCCATCTCAGATACATTTAAAGTACTCTCTTGTCAATAAAGGCCTTGATGTGATTTAAAATAATTGCACAGTATCTGGTGCTTTGAGATCAAACATGCTGAAGGAGAGATAGGAAGGAACAACAAAGACAGGGATAAACTGTTGAAGAGAAAATTGCGGACAGGCTGCCATTAAGCGTAGGATGAGAGAGTAGAAGAAGGTGGCTCCAGTTGGACAGAGAGTCTCTCTTGGCTTGTGAGGGGAAGATAAGGGGACAGGTGGTGTTCTGTTCTCTCTAAGATCTCAGACAGCTGGCAGTGCTCTGGCCATAAGCTTGCTGCCATAGAATGTGTGCATGTCCCTGAGAGTATATGTATGCATGTTTGTGTGACATTTGTTTATAAGTGCTTGTGTGTTTATAGCTACATGTGTCTGCATTTGGGGGTTGGTTGAGCACTTGGCAGCTAAGCTATCCCCCTGAAGTTCATCTCAAGTCTTATTTTTTATCTATTTATTTACATTTTATTTTTGCTCTCTGGAAGCCCTGTGGCTTTAGGCCATTTTATGCCAGTCTGTCCTATTACAATATTGTGTGTTAGCAATTAAATGTGGCACTAATGTGTACATTGTGTGTGTGGAAGAGCAATGAAAGGTACACATTTTAAAACGTATTGCTTTTATTTTCTTCATTCTTCCAACCCAGTTCCAGTAAACAATGCACATTAAAAGTTGTCAGAATCATACCTCGTGTGATGACCTGCTTGAGGAAAATAAAAACAAAAAAAAAACACTGTGTGGACAAAAGTATTTGGCCACCTATACATTACACCCACAGGAGCTTTTATGATATCCCTTTCTAAATCCATATGCATTAATATGGAGTTGACCCCTCCCATTTGCAGCTATAACAGCTTCAACTCTTCAGGGGAGACTTGCTCTGAGATTTTGAAGTGTGTCTGTGTGAATTTTTGCCCATTTATCAAAAAGCATATTTGTGAGGTCAGGCACTGATGTTGGACAAGAGGTTCTGGCAGGCAGTCTGTGTTCTAGTTCATTTCTGTGGACGGGGTTGAGGTCAGGGCTCTGTGCACCCTGAGTCAAGTTCTTCCACACCAAACTCATCCAACCATGCCTTTGTGTACCTAACTTGGTGCACTGCAGCACAGTCATGCTGGAGTAATAAAAGGCCTTCCCCAAACTGTTCCCACAAAGTTGGAAGCATAGAATTTTCCAAAATGTTTTTATAAGCTGAGTCATTAAGTTCCCATCCCCAGATAAACAACCCCGTAGCATTATCTCTCTTCCACCAAACTTTACAGTTCGTTCAGTGCAATCAGACAGGTAATGTTCTTCTGGTGTTCACCAAACCCAGACTCAGCCATCAGACAGCAAAGCATGATTCTCTACTACACAGAATGCATTTCCACTGCTCCAGAATCCAGTGGTGGCATGCTTTACACCACTCCATCCAGTACTTGACATTGTGTTTGGTGATGCAAGGCTTATATGCAGCTGCTCGGACATAGAAACCCATGTCATGGGGCTCCTGGTGCACAGTTTTTGTGCTGATGTAAATGCCAGAGAAGTTTGAACTTATTGAGTCAGCAGAGCATTGATGACTTTCATGCACTATGCATCCAGCACTTGAAGACCCCGATCTGTAACTTTACCTGGTCTGCCACTTTGTGGCTGAGTTGCTGTGGTTCCTAAGGGCTTTCACTGTAATAATACCAGTTCCAGCTTAGAATGTCTGAGAAGGTAAGAATGAAGAAATTTCACAAACTGACTTGTGGCAACACTGGTATCCAATTACTGTACCACACTCAAATTCAGCGAGGGCTTTAGAACGACCCACTTTCACAAATGTTTGTAAAGGCAGACTGCATGGCTAAGTGCTTGATTTTGTACGTCTGTGGCAATGGGACTGAAGGGCATAGCTGAATTAAGTGATAAGAGGCATGGCCCACTGCTTTTATTCAGGCGGAGTATGAAAGATTAGCTGAACTGGTTTTTTGGACCAACGCACATTAATATGCAAAGAACAACAAAATTAATTTTTGTTTTTCAGTTTTTGTTTTGGATCATTTATTGTAGGCAGGATTCAGTGTCAGTATGGTACCATCCTGCAGTGCACTGAACCATAGTGCCACATGAACTTGATTTTATGACCAATGAAGACTTTTCCATGCAAAGCAAATGCTGGGATGACAAATGAGCCAAAACAGAAGGGACTTAAAATTCCTCTGTGTTGGCCTGGCAGTATGTAGTGTGCGTGTACTCTGGTTAGTTTGGAGTTCTTTACTGTGTTGGCTTTGGGTTCTTTCCACATACAGCACAGTGTTTGATCTGGCAGTATAGTGACCACTGAGAAGAGCTCGTGTCATCTCAGTGGCAGGCTGCTTTTGTTTGCAGAAAAGAAAAAGAGATGGTACTAAATGGTCCAGAGGCGCTTATTTGCTGTTGGCAAACAGACACTGTCCTCAGTGGTGAAGCACTCAGTTGCCACTGTGGCCTGACAACTGGCTTTCATCCCTGAGCGCTGCAAAGTCTGGTCACAATGCAAGTTGCTCTTAAATGTAATTCATGCTCCACATGCCCATCACGCTCTGGTGGAGGCTCAGAATAAAGATGCCCCTCTAGCACAGTTTTTGGTGAACAGAATGGGAATCCATTTCCTAAACCGCTATTGATTGATGTCAACTGTTATAAGTGTCCTCTTTTTTCTGTGTTTTGCCAATGGTTTCTTTGAAGTTGCCGTGATTCCTTTCAACTTCTCTGCTTCAATAGAACAGTTTTTCTGCACCTGATTCATTGATGCTTCACACCCCAGAGGTCACCTTAACAAGGGTGCTTCCTTTGTGGCAGATATCTTTTTCAAATGCAAATATTAATGTCAGTATTTTTAGATGAAAGAACTGTCTTACCCAGCACTTTCTGTATCCACGCTTCATTTAGTTTTCCCTATTAGTCTTGATTATAATCCAAAGACTTTACCATATATGAATCTTGGTTATGTTGGAGTGTGCCCAATCTAATCAGCTGTTAAAGTAGACCCATGATGACATTTAACATCCTTTCATGACCATGATCACACTTATATTCAGCCCACTGGAGACACATATTTAATCATTTATGCACATTGATCCTTTAAAGGTTTCTGTTAACTTATTGTGCATCTCATCATTTAAAATTCGAATTAACAAACGCTGAAACAGTTCTGCAGATCAATAATTTTAAATTGTTTAGGAGCCTTCAGACACATGCTCCTGGTTTAATGGAAATACTAATGAAAATGAGCTTTTTGTTTGGCTAGCATGCTTTTTAAATAACTTTGAGATTCACTTATTCAGTACCTCCTGGTCTTGAGACAAATGAGCAGCACATATTTGTCTCTGCAACGAATGTGGAAAATGCTACATCGATGAATTTCTAGCAATGACTAGAACGCAAACTGCTTGGATTCAGACATGGTCACTTTTTTACATTCATTTTGCCACAAGAAGAATTTCTGCTGTAGTGCTTTTCAGGGATGAATGGCATCAAAAATATTGTTTCCTTTCATCCTACACAAGAGTTCAGCTATTTCCCCTCGAGACAAGTCCACATAAAGCCATCTTTGTCCTCCAGGCACACAGATGTTATTATAGCTGTCCTCATAACTTTAAATTTATTCATTTTGAATGTCAACTGTTTTTTTTTCTTGACCATAAAGTTGTAGGAGTCTTGTAGCTTTCACTGTGGCATGCAGGGCACAATGGAAATGCCAGAATTCAATTTTCTATGAAGCAGAATCATACATAGAAATCTTTGTAGGTATAACAACAGTGTGTGCTACAGTGTGAATGACAGATTTAGTCTTGTAGAAATTCCCGTTGCCTGGTACATGTTACCTTGAACAGTATGTAAATCCAGTGTTTTTTATGCTTATGTTTGACTTTGATTGCTAAGCTTCACATGTCAGATTTTTGTTTGATGAAAACAGCAAGATTAAAAAATATATGCAAATGGGTGTTGGGATATTCCCAAGAAGGAAGAAATATGTGAAACAGGTCAGGTATAGAAAAACTAGGCCAAGTTCTCAGCAGGCAGCTGTTTTCTCATGTTGTGTTGAAATTGCCACAAGAGAAGAGATCAAGGTGACTATTCTGCCCATTCTAAGCAACCTTGGTCATTCATTCCTGAGGACAGGCAGAGCAGAGCATAAACCGTTAAAGCAGGTTTTAAACAAACACTCTGGTGTCAAGGCTGTGTGTGGCATTTCTGTTCAAATGCTCCTATCTCCCTCTCTGCTGCTCTCCAGAGCAGTGCATGAACAGAGCTCTTTCCCTGTCTGATTTATCTGTGTAAGGTGAGATAAGACACTCCCTTAGCCCGTCTGTTAATCCTCTCTGCTGCAGATGGAGAATGAGCATCAATCTAGTTTGTAGACAAAATGTTTACTGGGTGGAAATAGTATACTAGGCATTAAATACACATATGTATTACATAGGCTTTCTCCCATTTCTAAGAAATTTAGTGGAGTAAAAGGAAAATATTTACTTTCAAAGGGGTTTTTCATTGGCAGTGGAATTTTAAGAATATCTTCAAGAAGGCAGAGATGATCATGGGATTTGATACATTTCCTGGAGAACTGTGAACTGTTTTTTCAACTTTTTTCACATAAGGTGGTAGTTTGCAGCAATGTGTCTTCTTAACAAGCCTAGATAAGACTGTTTCCCTTAAGAGCTTAGCTGAGCTACATCTTCTAGAAAGCAGGATAAAATAAAGTTTTTAGTTAATACAAACACTTCATCCTAGTTATGAATATTGTGGAATATTTTGTCCGAGCCATGGTGGGAACCAGCTTCTATTTAGTACACTTTTCCTGCTTTTTCCATGCAGTATATTCTTGTTCATGCCATTTCTCTTTTGATCTGTGGTGAGTTCTCATAGTTACTAAGCACTGTATCCATCGGTCAACTTTGATGTCAAGTTAAAAGACTGTTGGGCTGTAGAACTATGCTCAACTGAGGCTCACTAAAGTTTTTTCCCTGCAAATGAGCACAACTGAGTTTGTGGAACAAAGTGAGATGTATGAGACTCAAGGGAAAATCTTTCAGCAGGGATGTGAGTCTGAGGGTGTGGAAGAGTGCATATATGTGTATTTGTATGTGTACTTTGGAAGGATGGGGAGACTCCAGATGAAACCGATTTATATCCCTGACGTTCCCCTATTCATCAGGAAGCTTTAGCACCAATCTGTCCTGCTGACAGCACTGGCCTGTAATTGGTTGGCAGAATTAAATGTCTCTGACCTAGACAAGCAGAAGAAGTGCTCGGTCTGATATGGACAAATGCACAGTGTGACCTGTGGGTAAAGAGGGTAAAGAACACATTACACACTTAATGTTTTTAAAAAAAATTTTTTTTTGAATTTTTAAAACTATCTGGACTTCATTTCATCTACTCACCATCCTGCAGTGCTGAGCTACAACAGTTGCCCTTTTTTTATTATTATTTCTTTGATGCTGGGCCAAGTAAGTGTCAACACATATTTGTAAAAAATTACAAGCACTGACAACAAAATGTTGATATTTTGTTGTAGCATGCATGCTACTCCATCTGGAACTACATTTTGGATGATGAGTGAAAGGTGATGGAGGTAGTGGGTTAATAAGTGTTTAGCAATAGAGCATAAAACTAGCTGGATGTCATTAAGTTAATCAAATGAACTGTGCTATCAAGCAGAGTTTTAATGAAATACTTCAGGTGATCCCCAGGTCACAAATAGAATACTGCTTTACATGACTTTTCATTCATTTATAGGAACTAAAAGCAAATGTCTGAAATTAGAGCAAATATAAAAGAGCCAGGTACGGGATCATTTATTTTGGGCAGTTGTCATACACACACAGCTACTGTCAGAGAGAAAGCGATATGGACATGTCATAGACAAAGCTCATAATGTTGAGCTATGGAAATGGAAGCTCTTCAGCTGCATCTCTTTGATGCAGTAGACGAAATACAGGGATAGTATCCCTGAAGAGCACTTATGTTCAGGATACATCCCTCCCTCTCTGGGGCCCAGCTGCTATCATTTGTAAAAGAAGGGTTTTTACTGTACAGTAACTACCATTTACATGATAATCCTCCCTCAGCATATGACCACTGGCACAGCCATATTCCACCCCTTCCCACTCTTTTTCCCTCAGTGTTATGCCTTTCATTAGAACTGAATTTTTAACGAGTGATAAGAATTAATAGAGTGAGTTCCAGATCCCTGACATAACTGGTCCGTCTGTGATCATTTCAACAGCAGTGTGGTCCTGGTGATCATCCTCAGCTTGCCTGCGACTGGTATCTGTCAGTGAGAGAGCTGGAGGTCCTCACTCTCGTTTTGACTTCCCTCCTTACACCTTTAATCCTGTCCATCTCTGTTTATAAACCTTTTACGTTTTGACAGCCAGTGTGAGGAGAAAGGCGGGTTTGGGGGCAAAGGTTTTTTTGTGTTCCTGAGCACCAGTACCCCACTTGTCTGCCAGCAGGGAGAGAACTTTAAGGGTTTAAAAATAATCACTGCCGTTTTCAGTGGAGGGCTTTCCAACTGAGCCTGAACTGACCCCTGAATGTAACCATGCCGCCTGGCTTACATCCCTATGCTTGATTGAAACAGGAAAAGTCGACAGAGATTCAGCTCATTCTTATTTATTTATGTTTGGTCGTCCCCTGTTTTGCATGGCCCAGTGGTGGATTAGCACTCTTTAGATGGATCCACAGTGGAGGGGCCCCACTTCCCGGCCACACTCAGGGAGGGTGGAATGTGCAACACATTGCCAGCACTAATGGTGTATGAGAAGGGGGGTGGTATTAGCTGTCTACCTCAATTCACTTCTTTAACCATGTCTCCAGTCATCAGTCTCACAATGTTTTGCATATAGAGTTTCAAATTCATTACTGAAGAATGGCAGCATTGTAGAAATCACAGTGCAGTTTAATGAAAGTCCAACATGAATCTGACTTTTTTGACACTTTGGCGAGAAAATGGATGTTTTTATGTTTGTGGAAATATACTTTGCATAAAGAAAGTTGATAGTATCCTTGTGTAAGAGAAAATGCAAGCAGGACAGAGGATCTTTGTAGGTTAAACACATCTGACATGGTCACTACTCTGTGTCCATTTATTTCCAGTTTTGCATGCTGTCAATCTCTTAGTGACAGCTAAATCTACAGGCTTATATAAAAACTAAGCCACTGTGTAATTGAATATTAGTTAAATCCTTGCCATACTACTGAGAGTTGACCTAAAAAGCCCAAATCTGTAATTGGAGTACAGTGCTCCCCTCAGGCATCACAGTTGGCTGTCTACTTTTTGTATTTATCGTAATTTAATTAGATCATCATGCCTTTGTTTTTATGTTTGTCAGTTATTACCTGAAGTCCAGGAACAATTGCAGTTGAACATGGATTTTAAACGTAGTTTGATGATGGCTTGTTTAGATATCTTTTCTTTTACAATAGCTTTTAGGTTGGATGAATCTGATAGCTGCAAAGATCATTTGGCATCATTAGCATGTAGTCTCTGCAAAGCTCTGTGCATGCATATGAATAAAATATCACAAGCGGTTTTGCTAATTTGTATATAATACTGGCTTGGCCTGCCTTCTGTATTACTCTTTTGAAATGTTTTGCTATAAAAAGAAAAGGAAAGTAAGAAGAGGTGTTATTGGAACCAATTTTGAGGGAAGAAAAAGTAGAAAATTGGTCCCATGTTTTAACATCTGTAGAGTGTTATAAAGTATTTCTTATGCTGGATCTATTCAGTGAGCTGCCTGATTAATGCTGAGGAGTATTTAAGTGGGTGAGAACATCAGCTGAGACAGTAGAGTTGTTTGACAAAACATCTCTAATTAAAATCAGTGTTTCCTCTTCGTTGTTCATTGTATTTATTATCTGGATTTTACTTAGCTCTCTCAGGATTAAAATAACTTTCATTAAGTTTGGCTCCAAATGAATCATTTTTATGCATTTAGTGGTGTTTGTTGCCATAGATTGCTGCGCCTCCTAATTGAAAGGCTCGTTAACGAGGTACCAGGCAAGAGACTTCATACCCCATCTGTATCTCTCCACTTCACATTCTCCCTACAGATGTCTGCTGCAACTGTTCAGTTTTGTCCTGTGTTGATCTGCTGAGGTGTGAGTCCACAGGAGTGTATTAGGAGTCTGATGGGAGTTGTGCAGGGGAGAAAAAACAGGTCAGTAATCTGACCATCCCTCTGGCAGCAGGCATAACATAAGAGGGAGAGTGAAGGAGAACTACTACTATTATCTCGGCCAGTGATGCCAGCTAAGTGTTTTTAAATCATCTTTCACTTTGTACCCTACAGCTACATAAGTTTTCCCTGTAGAGGCTTCGACCATTGCAGCCTCACATTCACACTTTGTTCTCTTAACCATTATGCAACAGGACTAAGGATTTTGAGCAATTTTGAATGCCAGGAATTATTTTTGTTCCATATTAAGAGAAAGAATTTACCACACAGCTGTTTTAAATTTTTAGTGTCACAGCATTTGGAAAATGTTTAAGATGCACAAAATTTAATTGGCAAAAAAAGGACATGAAATAGAGAAGCAAGGAGTCGCTGAAATGCCTCAGTCCATTATAGTAATTTGGTAGAACCAGGATTTCTGGGGAAAGAAAGAAAGCAGACATGATGGATTTATGGGAAGACTGATCTTACAGCTCTCAGCAGGGGTACCAGTTTATGCGGGCCACTTAGTAACTACACAGGAAGGAAGTAAAGACATGACTGTTTTGTACACAGGCTGTACTTCACTGAATCAGAATGCCAAATCTCTATCTGTTAAATACAGCAGTGCAAAATTCCTTTGCATTTAAAGAGAATTTAAATCTGTATATTTTATCATTTAATGCCTCTCGCTGTCTATAGTGTAGCTTTTTGTCAGCACTAAATGGGAGTGAAAGTTTAAGGAACAAACAAATAAATAGTTAGAACTTTAAGAAATAGAAACTTTTATGTTTAAATGCAAGTTGTGTTCTGTCTTCATTTTCTGTTTCTGTCTCAGCATCTCTCAGGCCTCTTACAAGCAGTGGTAGAGTTGACATTTAGCCCTTCTGTAGACAAAGAGCACTGGCAGAGTGAATGGGGAATGGAGGGAGTAGCTGGCAACTCTGGGGCACAGGCCAGATGGATTAACTTGAAAGGCATGGCATTGTAAACCAAATTCAAATTAATCCCTTTTTTGTGTCCCTTGATGGAACAATGGTTCTTTCCTGGGCCTCAGAGAGACATTGACGCTGAGGGGAGAGTCAGGTCTTCACCGTATCCGACACTATTCACATCACTGCTCTCAATTACCTGCCACACAAATCAGCCACTTTCTCGACACTGGCAAAATTGCCTCACATAATTTGAAGCAGGACCCGTGAACTGAATATATTTTAATATTAATTTACAAGTCACAGTTTGTAGTGAATATGCACATCTGGAAGCTGGTTTCATTATCAGACCAGTATATTTTTTCCTAGTCCGACTTGCATATTAAATGCAAGTGCACCTTTGGGATTTCCATATAAAATAGTTTCTCATTCTCCACACCATTTGGCTCTGTCCATTTTTTTTTTTTTTTTTTTTTTTTTTTTTTTGTCTTTTTTTTTTTTTTTTTTGTTTTAAAAAAAAAATTATTTTTTTTTAAAAA
>VUQH01037664.1:88072-105831 GCA_015106775.1 Etroplus canarensis | reverse complement strand
CTCCTCCTCTTTTTTTTTTTTTTTTTTTTTTTTTTTTTTTTTTTTTTTTTTGCTGGACATATCTGTTTCCCCTGTGGCCATGACCAGCTGAAACAGTCTAACAAAGAAAAGTGAACTCTAAAACCCTCTGCAGGACAAAATCCCTGAACCCCCCTGACCCTGCTTCCATCTAAAGTTTTGGGTTTTACCACTGTTTCACCAATATTTATTTCAAATTCATTGTGGTCATGTTGTTACTGTAAGAATGTTTCTGTTTGCCAGCTTTTCTGTTTTCATTGTCTTTCTCAATGACCCATCCTGCTGCATATTTTATTTCCTTAAGGCATTTTCATGGGGAAGTCTGTTCGTAAATCACTATTAGATTCCTTTTGGAACCACATCTTAATTCCTTCTCCTCCCCCTTATTTGAGTGTGTGCCTTTGTGAGTGCGTAACACACAGCAGAAGTAGGACGAGAGGTCCCACTGTTACAGCTTGTATTATTTGACGCAGCTATTCATTAATTATCTTCCCTGTGCAGTCTTCCTTATCGCTCATTGTTTCCTTTTTTGTTTTTGCTTCAAGCACCTTGTTCCACGCTGTTCTACTCCCGGCTCTTTGTTAAATCATTTTACTTATCCAATAACCTTGGGACTCGTTTAAAAAAATTGAAAGAGCAGAGTCCACGTGGCTACAAATTATTACTACTGTAATTACTCACTTGCTGTTTTTTTGCCATACATATAGAAAATTAAAGAAAATGAAGACTGAAAGTTGAAAAGCTTTAGTGAGATAAATGCTGATTGTGTTCAACATGAGGAAGGACACACTGAGCAGAGAATAGATTGCAGCCTGTCACTCTTGGATTTTTCTTCTTTACAGATTTTCCCCAGAGGCTGTTTGTTGTTGAGTAGCTCTGAGGACAGATTTATGTTGTGTTTAACTTGGCTTGAAATGCTTGAATTTATCACCAAAGGATTTGGAGGAGCTTGTACACTCAGCATTTGAACACACTCACACAGACACTTCCAACACCGGAATGTCACACATGCTTTTACTTCTGCTGCCCTGCTCTGTTGATGGTGGACTAAATGATCCATAGCAGAGTATATGGACTGCACCTCCACTTACTGGTCACAGACACTTGCTTTTTATTGTTAGTTCATACTAATGTTGACTCATATTTTACCATCAAATCAGTGCAATATGATTTGCTGCAGCATCATTTAAGATGCCTACTCTTCAGCATCCCCAGGCAAAACAAAAAAATAAAATTAAATAAATAAAGGACCCTTCAACCTTACGTATTAGAGGCCAAATCCTCAGCTGCTACACGACTTCACTGCGGAGCATTTTTTTTTTGAGATTCTGTCCCAGAGGTGACCCCTCTGGTATCCACCACAGCCTTATGTGGCTTTACACTAAACCTCAAATGGTTTACTCACAGAGATATTAATAAAAACCTCACTGACAAGCACATCAGTAACAGACAGCAGGAATGCCACTCAGTCAGTTATAGACAGTAAGGCACATGGGGGAGAATTATAGACAGTGTGAAACTAAAAGTATGCTGAAATCTCTTTGTGGAACTGGGCGTGTGGAGGAAACATTGATATTTGTGCCCCTGCTGAGCTCTGGGTGCTGTGACGAATGGTGCTGCATAGCGTTTTACTGTGCTGTGGATTCCTGTGTCTGGGCTGTTTACTGTTACCACACCTTGCTTCTCTGTGTGTAGTGGTAACCAGCCTGGGTAACACATGGTGCTGTCAATGCCAAGAACATTGCCCCCAGTGTAGTTATTTTGACCCCATTTCAAACCTAATTCACTCTGCTGCCTAGAGTAGTGGCGTACCAGTGGCATAGCTTCATGGCACAAAGCTCAAGAGATCTGAAGTGTAGAAAACAAAACAATGTTGCAGCTGTAGGAGGGAATCAGTGGTCACAATTGTGGACATGACAGAGGGGATTTAATGTTCATCAGCATTTTAAACCATTAGCTACTGTCTCTTGTCTTGTTATTCAAACTGTCCATGTTGCACAGCTGTATGTTTTTTTTTTCTTTGTGTCAGATAGATTCCATGCCTTGTTAAGGCAGGATTTAGTGTCAGTAAATCCACATTAGTTGCAGGAAGGACAGTGACCTCTCCAACTGTAATTAGACAACTCCAGTTCAGTGCCTTCAAGACCAGCCACAGACACAACTTTCATCAGGATGTGTAGACATCAGTTGATTGGTTAGGGACAGGTGAGGCTAACACTTTGACCTTCAGTGTGTCTCTGTGTGTGTATCTGTGCCTGAGGAGTACTTTGACTTGGATTTCTGGCTTCTCAGAGGGCCTCTTGTCTCGTTAGTGAAATGTTGATGGTTCTAATGTTAAGTGAGGGACATTAGCTGGTGTGACCACTCTTCGAGCTCTCTAAAGTTTTCAAGGCAGCAGCTCCGGCCTGAATGTTTCACCTGCTAAATGACAGTCAAGTGTTTAAACCTGCTGTTGTGGAGAATTCTAACAACCGTGAAGGAAATGTTTGCAAGATTGAGAGAATCCCCACCACCACCACCACCATCACCACCACTGCACGCGCACGCACACACACACACACGCGCGCGTGCGCACACACACCATCACCACCCCCTCAAGCCAGTTTACTATCACGGCGCCATCTTGGCATGTACCCCATAACATTTGAGGAAAGAAGGAAAAAGGAAATTCAGTGTTCGGTGACAACTGTGAAATCACTTGAGATGGAGGTAAATTGGAGGATTAGGCTGGGATTGGGCCAAAGAAGTGCACAGAGACTGAAATGGAGGAGGAACTGTTCCCAGCAGAAAGCACTGAATGGATTTTTAGAGCCTCTGTAATTGTCTTTCTCTTTGTCTGCTGTTCTGGAAAACCACCCACTCCTTCTTCTCTTCGTTTCTCTTTTTCTCTCCCATTGAGGTTCCTTCAGCTTTTGCTGAAATCCTATAGGCGATAAACAGTAATGGTACTCATTAATAGTTTTTGTTGCAGACATTTTATCGTTCCCTATCTAATTTGATAGCGACTCTTAGGGGTTGGCGCTTTCTTTTCACTGTAACCCTGCTGTCAAAACTATTTCTGGATGCCTTTTTTGTGTTATGTTTTTTGGAATTGTTTATCTCCCCGCTGGCCTGTTCGCAAGTACCGCAGTATGTGCAGCAATGTGTTGTGACACACAACACACTTTCAAGCTCCTCTTTTCTTTCACCTGTCTGTTCCTGTTTCTTCACAACATTTTACTTTGCCTTTATCCAGGTTGTCTTCCTCAGTTTATTCCAGATCCCTTAGTGTGGCACCATTAGCCCACACATAAAGTCTGCTTTCCTTTTCTCCATTCTTCTTTTTCTCTCTCTGTCAGTCATCAGTTCACTCTGCCTTTTAGGTTTTCCTCTACCATACTGTTGCTTGTCTTCCTCCGACACAGGATTTCTTGATTCTTACTGGCACCTAGCAGTGGCACTATTCCTTACTTCTCTTCCAGCTTGACTCTGTTGGATGACTGGAGCCCTTGTTGAGGTGTTGTTGTGGTTATTGGGCCAGGCTGTTTCTCAAGGGGCTCCTTCAGCTTGTCTCTCCTCCCTGAGAGTCCCTGGCCCCTGGCCTCCAGCTCCCACGCCTCTTGCCTCTGCCACAAAGCTGCTGTCAGCTCACAGGCCACATGTGTCAGGCCTCAAGGCCTTATTTAAGACCTGAGTCCTGCCTAGGCGTCACTGCTTCAGCAACATAGAGGACACCATGAAAGAGAGGGTGTAGACTATTCAGCAGCCTGGAAAGGCACAGAGGAAGGCTGAACAAGAAAAAGTGATGGAAATAAAGCAAAAACACTCTCACTGGAACAATTGCTCTTAGCTCAGCTGACACTGTGAACTCTAAAAAGTACTCTGTGTGTCAATGGGTACTGTGACTATTCACCCACACACAGTGCCCCCAGTTCATAAGGTTTTATAAAAAAGTGTGAATGTGGTAGTTTGGCTGGAGGGGACAGTGGAGCTCAGCCAGACCTGAACACAACAGCCTCTCTGTAAGCCTGTCTCTCTCAACAGTGCAGGAGCCCAGACACATTAACAAATACAAGCCTCCAATAAAACACAACCGCTGGACAATGTTCTGCCAGCTCTGCTATTGGTCTATATGTGAGGCACAGGAGAGTCATGCCATTCATTCCATTTAGGTCTATTCTGGGGTCTGTTTTTCTTTATTAGGATTTAGTGAACCAGTGTCAACCCATTCCATATCTGAGAGTGCCAGTGATTTTATTTCATTAATTTTTGAATACTTTATTAAGCCATTGGACTCTAGCTTTGTATGCCACTGTTTCTTAGTTGCCAGCTAAACTCATTTGAAACTGCATACATTTGTCTCAGACAGGCTGGAGACACCCAGGAGTATGTTTTGAGGTGACATAGTCCTTAATTAGTACTGTGAATAACCAGGTAGACATGACTGAATCTGTCAACACATCCTTAAAGTCCCTGTGTTAGGGGTCACAAGAGACAGAAACCCTAATTGACTGCCAATGAGTGTCTAAAAGGACTTCTTTCACGGGGCTCCCAAGACCGTGATCAGCCACTGGGTAGACAGACAACAGGGAGAAAGAAAGGGTGGTTGTGACATAAGCATAATTGTCCTGTAGTACCCCATCTGCAATGATGGCACAAAATGAAAAGGAAAGACTATGGTCCAAATGATAAAGGTTAGGTTTTGTTTGACCGTTGGATGTGTATGCGAACTGGATTTTGTCTCTGTTGTTGCCCTCAAAGGAGTACTTTAGTGTAGGTGGTGGGCAGGGTAATGATGGTTTCCACAGCCATAAAGAAAAGAAAAAGGAAAGAATGTCCATCTTAGTTGTGGGAACAGAACCATAAGTATACTATGAGCAGAAATATGCTCAGACACAGACAGAGTAAAAGGGGGGACAAGGCAAATTACCTTTTTTGCCAAGACCCAATTTGACTAGTCGTTAAAGTTTCCTTGCTGTGGTCAGGAGGCAGTATTGGACATGAAAGGTTTAAATTAAAGTGTCCAGTTTGAATGCTAGTAGATATTTGCCATAATACCTATAATGGTAGGCATTTTCTGTGGCAGATTAGTATTTTTTGTTATTTCACATTTCATTACTTCCCAAAGTCATAATAATAAATTTTGAGCTTCATGAGGTCTGAGCATTGGTTATGATGCCGACCACCCTTTTTCTCATGGTGTATGAATTCATTTTTGGTCATTTTCTCAGCACACTAACTTCATGCTACACTGTCATGCAGTATAGATTAGCAGCATCTTCAAATAAAAATTTCATTTTGGATGCCTTTGGTGGATCTTCTTTGCTGGCAGCCATTTTTGCACAAAGCTCCCCTTGTTACCTTCCATTATCCCCTTTTAATTAATGTGTCTCCCAGAGCACATGGTGTGCAGTAATTAAGGACTAATTGCACCCAAGGTCAGTGGATTTATTCATTTATCTGTTCATTTGTTTCGTAATCAGCCTTCGTGGGGGTATTTTTATATCTGTCTCTGCCATTTGGGTGTGTAGCAACAGAACACCTCTGCAACATAACACCTCAGTGGAGGTGATGACGGCCTTGAGGGGGAAGCCAGTGCCACATAAAGGTATCGCCATCAGTTGGGAATGCCTAAGGGAGTTTTTACTCCTTGTGGGCTGTGTAAAAGGGCAGGCTGCCTTAGAACATGTAGTCTCTGGTGGTGGTGTTGAAGGCATGTTTGGTATAAACAGCAGGGTACTCATTGGGTCACCGCCATTTGAGCAGCTAACATGCTCATGCTTTGAATACAGATGTTTCATGTTCGGTTTCTTTTGTCCTTTATTAGTATGTTTATGAAACAATGTCACACAAATGAACTTTTGTATTTTTTCCACACATCTAAATAGAAACTCATCCATAAAGGAATGGCCAAACAGACAACCTGCATGCCCTTGCACATCGTCAGTCAGCGGGGTGTCTGCTCAGCATGTGCACACCTTGGCTCTGTCATATTTTCCATATTAAAGTGCTGGTATGGTGGGTTCCTGCTGGTGTCAGGGTAGGGGCCCAGGGCTGTGCATGTGGGCCTAATCCTCTCATTAGCTCAGCTAGCACTGGGTGCAGATGGCAGGTTGGCATTGAAACAGGGTGCACACCCCCTATCTTTCTACCACAGTCACACCCTCACTAGTATATGCTCATTATTGTTAATGGATTGCTGTTGGTCTGTCTTACCGTGTGTGTGTGTGTGTGTGTGTGTGTGTGTGTGTGTGTGTGTGAGAGAGAGAGAGAGAGAGAGAGAGAGAGGGAGAGAGAACCCCCATTGAGGGTGCTGACACGGTTCAGTTCAGTTGTCTATGAAGACTGATGACTTTAGATGTTTACAGGACTTTTGCTTCAGCTGCCACTTAAATTTTTTTGAAAAACTTATCTGTACAGTAAAACAGTAAAAGTCCATTGAATCTTAACAGCATGCTATAAGAAATAAGAAAAAAATGACATTGTGATGTTTTCTGATAAAGGGCGATCGCACATATATTTACACACACCAATTACTTGTCTGCTTTCTTTGTTGCTTCATGATGGATCACTGGTGACTTGCTACTTTCATGTGCTCCAGTCTCTACAGTGCTGATAGTCCCACTGATAATCTGAGGTCCCAAAAGACATTTACAAGGCTCTCAGCAAAACTGACTCTGCCAGCCCATGAAATAACAAACTGTTAAAAACGTTCTTGTAAATTTTCTGCCAAGAGGCTGGGGGAAAATATGAGCAAACTGACAATTGAGGCACAGCACTTGAAGTGCTGCAAGCTATTGCGCTGACAAAATCCAGAACCCCTTCCCTCCTTTGAGAACGTAGGTTGTTGGCACTCTGCAAAAAGGTATATGGGCTGCCCCTGCAGTTAAATATAGCATGTGTTTACCTACCAACCAAGAGCACTTTTTTATTTGGTTATGTGTAACAGTTCATTGACAGAATTTGTTTTACTAATTCCATTTCTCTTTGATACACAGACAAGGTTCGAGAGCAGGTTTTAATATTCAACACTGCTCTTAAATAAAACTGATTATGAAGTTTTATTAAAAGAGAGTGGGACAGATACACATTGCTGGACTTGGGCCAGTCAGTGACAGATGAAAGACTGTGTGTGTGTGTGTGTGTAGTTCTGAGTGTGTGTTTGACTGTTTGAGCATGTGTGTGTGAGTGTCTGTGGAGGTCATTCTGGGCTTCTTGTTGACAGCTGCAGGCTGTAGGCAGATTTACTCCATGGCAGATGCTGCTAAGGGACACAGCTCAGTCTTAAGTTTATGTTATACCATTTGGCTGCATCTATTTATGGACCAGCACTATACAATGTGAATAGGTAGACTAAGCAAAGCTTTTTTCAGTTTCAGATGTGTGTGTGTGTGTGTGTGTGTGTGTGTGTGTGTATGTATGCTGTTAGCCTGGCTGGACACCCTCATTACCAGAAATACACAGGAAGGCATGGTTGATTTCTCTCTACAGAAGAGCACGTTCTGACTTTAAAAATCCACAATAGACTTGCTGTGACATTCTGGTGCCTCCTTTCATCTTCTCCTTCTTCCTGTCCATGCCTCTTTCCTTGCTGCAGTTCTGCTCAGTGTCTTTACAATGTGATGTCACATGTAATTTGTATCCCTGCCTGAGATTTTGTGAATGAGGGTCAGTCTGTGTTTTCTCAGTAAGTGAGTGAACATGGCCACAACAGAATGTTGACAAGTATGTCAAAGACTTAAACCAAAGCATTGTCCCTTGAGGTAGGAAGAATGGTGTGGCTTTCCTCACGTGACTATTAAAGTCCATTTTTGTTAAAGAGCTCTAATCCAGATCTAGAGTGCATTTTGATAGATTCACCAACTAAAGAAAGTAATCATTATCTGTCCTGAGTGGGGACTACATCATCTCAGGTTTTTCTTCGTTTGGGCTAAAGAAGCACTTATTACCTTAGACTTGGGCTCTTCGGTGAACCAGTTGATTGACTTATGGATTTGTACTGTATGTGTTGGCAGTCTGAGATCAGGGGCCCAAATCCAAACAGAGCACATGACCTTAACCAAAAAGTCAAACATAGGTTTGTCATCACAGGGACAAATGTGGAAATACTGTATATTCATTTGGTCAGCACTAAAAAATTCAGACTGCAAGCAAAGCCTCAGACCAAATGAAAGGCAGATTGGAGAATGGAGAAAGGGCTTAAATTGGTAAAAGTGTGGTATTTTGTTAAGCACTGAGTTTTTTGTACCTTCCACTGCTTTTCTTTACTTTACTCCCCCCAGACACATAAATAGCCTGCCAAACTACAGAGCAGGTTAGGCCCTGCTTTGAGCGGTGAAACATGGATTCAGTTTCATTGCTCAAACATTTACCATTTAGTTTGCTATGTATCAGCCTGCACTTTGACAAAGGCTGCCATTGTACCAGAGGGACATTTTTTGGCTTTTCTTTTCCCTCTCAAGGCTTCAGCGCTGTATATTGAAAGGGTGCTACATGACAGATAAGTTTCACTTCATGCCCACAACAATCATGGCTCTATTGTTCGAAGGAGGAGGTTTTGTTTGCAAGCCCCTGTCAGGGAAAAGGATGAAAGGATGAAAACAAGTTGATTGCATGTTACTTTAAACCAATAAGACACATGCCAATGTTTTTTGAGTTTTCTTTTGCTACCGTCTCGGTTTAATTTTAATGTCTTGGCTTGTTGAACATTTCCTTTATTTATAGACTTAGGGTTATGATGGCCAACTCGCATCAGTGGCTTCAAATAGCAGTGAGTGAAATGTGGAAAACTGCATATATTACCAGAAATATTGCCAGGAAAATGTCAGCAAAATGCAGAAAACATGCTTATGTTTAACAGCTTGGCCTCTCTGAGGTGCTATCGGGATCTGGCGAGTGATTTTTTTTTCTTAATGTTTGTGTTGTTATTAGTCTGTTCCTAGCAGATAGTTCAAAATTAATTTTAATTCAATAAACAGACTAGATTTACACTAATTAGTTGGAATGGAGAGTCTTGTTTTGTAACAGAATACTTATGTTCCAAGTTGCTCCGCTCTGTACAGTTGTCGCCATTAAGTTACTTTTATTCATAATATATATTTTTGGATAGCTACAGTATGAACTTCAATATATCAGCCAACTCCACAGAGACTGGGTAGGCCTGAATTATCGAGTCTTTATCTGCATGCTCTTGCCCCAATGTCCTGTATATTCTGACATATACAAGACATTCAAAACATATAGTATTTCAGGGAATCTTTATTTCAAATTTCAGTTTTTAAGTGCTGGTATGTTTATTATGCTGTGGATCCACTTGGAGAGACAGGGAGAGACTAAATGAGAGCCAGATTATTTTTCTGTGAGCCCTGTGGGGTTAGTCGTGTTGACGAACAATATCCTGGCCCCCCTGGTCCATGGCTCCTAAGTGCCTCTCAGCTACATGACCTCCTTTTCTCTCAGCATCACTCTGTCATCATAGTACTTACTCCGGTCCCCCACTATGACAGCTGTCCTTTCATCAAACATGGCCCTTCAGATGAAGCCTGAATAACAGTGACATAGCTTTGTTGGCAATATACAGGATGAATGATTTTAGCTGTCATACTGGAGCTCTAGTTTGTACTAGACAGCTTCAGGGCTCTCCTGTGATCCCCTCTGTTTTAATCAAATAGAAGTCAAAGCTCTTTTAAGTTGAGCTGAACTCTCTATCTGCCTAGCTTCTGGACTTTGAACCTGGTTAGATAGACAATGATAAATAGGATATGAGGTCATCTTCTTTATGAAAGTTGATTTGGAAAGTACCAGATTGTCAACCCGTCACCACCTCTGCCCTCTTTTTATCATCCATTGCTTCCTTATCAAGGTAAGGTAACTCTAGTATTGACCTTGCGGGAGAGGCTTTCGGTCTTGCCCTCAGCACTGAGCTTACAATGACTGTTGGCCATTGTTTGCTGTTCTTTACTGATCTGAAGGAATCAGTGAGGCCATGCTGACTCAGTGAGCAGGGGTTAAATGTTCATATGTCTGCTTGACTAATTCTTTCTTAATGATAGTAACATAGATGCCCTTTGAACGTATGACTAACAAGATGGATTACAATGCAGAAGTCATCAAACATGACTGTACTGCTGATGTGATATACTTTCCTCCAACTTGAAATGCAGAAAATCAGCTTCAGTTAGACGAGGAACTTTTCTTGTTTGTGTCTGTTTTCCTGAGATGTTTCCTAAGAATTGTCAGGAAGGGCACTACTCAGAGGATATGTCTTTTACCGTTAACCCTCAGGAGTCCGTCTTTTCTATCTTTCATCATAATTGGGACTCTATATTTTCTACATCTTGACAACTCAGAGAGAGCAGGGCTCGAACTGGGGAACACAAGAAAATAGACAACTTCTGTGCGTTTTAATGAAATCAAATAAATTCCCCTTAGGAGAATAGTGGGTGTAGATATGTTCAAAGAAGCACCCCGTGGCTCCATCAGTGATATTGGTTTCAGCGTATGTTTGTGCCTGTAGATATATCTAGCACTATAACCTTCCTACAATAATAAGTTTTGGGTAGTTTGCTACAAAACTAAGTAAAGTTCACTACATATTGGGTATATGATTGGATTCTTTGTCCTGCTAAGATTGTAATATCAGTCTCTCTCTATATATAGCTTTTTCTTTTCCTGAGTGAGTGTGACTGGGGTGATGTGCACCATCCCTTTATGCGAAAGAGAGAAAAGGAAAGGGAGGGAAATTTCTTTCATACCAGAGAAAGGATACACTTGGTCAGCTTATTGATTCCCCACCTTCCCTACTTCTTTCACCCCTTCCCTCTATCCATTCTTCCCTCTTTCCCTCACCAATAGACTGCTGATGAGCTTGCTCCCCACAGGCCTGCCGCCAGCCACAGTGTCAGGGTTCTCTTCGTCCATCTCTAGCACTGCTAGGCAGAAGATTTCTCCTGAGGCCAGGGAGAACAAGGCATATTCTGTTACAGGCAGGGCAGGAGAAAGAAAAACGTACTGTTACTAGATATGAGTGAAATCAAATCTGTTTGACTTGCCTGGCAGCTACGGCCATTTTCCATGCAGACAGAGAATATCGGGATTGAGTGAATGGAATGCAGTAACTCATGGGGCACTTGACAGATTTATAGGACTGTCAGTATTTAGAGTAGATCTGATAACAAATTATTTTATTACCACCGGGAGCAGGTTAGGAAATCAGTCGTGCAAACACACAAGGTGTTCGATATAGATCTTATTTTTGTGCTTTTTTAAAAAAAAAAAAACTGTTCTCACGAGTCTACTCTTGTTGCACCTCGATATCTGTACAAGTAATACAGCTCAGAGCAGCTGAGGGTCAAAATGGGCAGAAAGCACTGGAGTGTTTTCCATCCATTCCTCATACTCTGAGTGCTCCATATATTACCAAATGTGTGCAATGAACGGGTGCAAAGCAGACAGAGGGGAGAGCATGCTCACGCTATAACTGCTCTCGGATGTCTAAACTAACACTCTGTCTGCACTTCAAAGGCCTGTGGGCTTTGACACACTGCCCTCCTTTGTGTTAGTGTGTATCAGAGTAAATTGAAATTGAGGAGCAAAAGACAGGACAGAAAAAACAATGGGCTATAAACAAACACTGAGTCCTGACTCCAGAACAGCTGGTGTTTTGTTGAGAGGCCACAGTGTTTGCTTCAGCAGTGTGGCAGATGTACTGTAAAGCCCTTTGCTGCCTTTATTATCAGTGTGTGTATGTGGTTGAATGAGTCTAGTGAGGAGGAAGGAAAGAGGAACATTGTGAAGGAAGAGTTTGGCAGATCAAGCCATTATCTGCACTTCACTGGCCATCTTTGCTTCTGTCAGATTTTAAAAAATGTCTCTGTCTGTGTTTCTCTTTCTCCATTATTCTCATTTTTTCTTTTTATCTAACACACTTGAACATAAAACACACACACACACACACACACACAAACACACCAGTCAGTGCAATACAACCCAGCAGAGGACCTTCAGCTAATGAGAGCGTGTAGCACAATTACAGCCCTTTTTTTGCTTTGTGGCTCAGGTTTGAGTCCACTCTGACAGCCTTCCTTTTATTCTACCCACCAACATGCTGCATAGCTGGCAGCTCCACTAATTGGATAGTACTGTATGTGTGTGGAGCTCAGTGTCCCACCATGGCCCTTCATCTGGGCAGATGCTGTGGCTACGGTGGATGTTAATGTGAGATTCCGCAAGCTTCATCATCTGGTATCAGTCACTCTGTAATTGGAGCAGCCCTGGTGGTTCATTGTAGCCTTCCCAGGCCCTGGTATAACCCCACCCACGCTCTAATAGTCGATGGGACTCCACATTCTCAACCCTGGAAAAAAGTAGGCAATGAAAGGGAGCCAGAGGAGGAAGTAGTGTGATCTCTTGCTTCCTGCCCCAGTCTTGATGGCACACGTCTGGTTGCCAGCATGCTCACCGCTTTCAGTGCTTCCCCTAATCTACAACTGCTACCCCTTCCCCCATTTTACCACTAAAATGACGACGGATTGATATCTCCAAGCAGAAATTACTTTTCACTGGCCCACCCACATTTTTTGTTTAAACATTGATGGGGCTGGAGTTCATCAAAGGTATTCAATATCTGCAAATTTCCCCCTCATAAAAATATTAATCCATTCAGCAATTACAAAACCTTGAAATTGTATTTTGATATGTTTTCTTATTTGCTTGCGGGTTTTATGTTTTGAGAACATGTGCATAACATGACGCGTGTGCGGGTGTGTTTCCGTGCATGCTTTTTATAAAAGGCAGCTTGTGGAGCTAATTAAAAGGCCTTGTGTAAGACAGAACCATTCATCTTAGTGATGGGCCCAAGCTGTCATGCCACAGTCCTGTGGGGGAATGAACTGCCGCTGAAAGGAAAAAAGACGCAGCACACAGTGTCTTTCTCTTTCTCTCAATCTCAGGCATCCTAATGTTAGGGTTAAATGTCAGTCTAGTTATTAATTCATTGTGTTATGATAAAATATTCCAAGGAGTTTCTGATCATATATTCTCTGCCACTACTATACAAAAGAAATTCACGCCTCCTATCAACCTACCCTCACTAAAGGTGACAAGTGCAGTTAATGTTGAGATATGCTGTCTTTGACATAGAGGTTCAAATATGCAGAACTCTCCCTCTAGGTTTTCTGTACTCAGCAGGGTTTTTGGATCACAGGGTAATTATATTAGCTTTGATTGGACTGACAAAGACTGATGCCAATGGAATTTGTTCTTGATGCCCTTTTAGTATGCATCTCATGCTTGCATATCCTTTGGCCTCTCTCACCTGCCCCCTGCCCTCTGCTCCACATGTGAACCTGGGCTGCCTGTCCCTTTGCCCTCTCATTACCACCACAGGCCCAGGGGTGCTGCCAAGGCACTGAGAGGTGAAGCATGTGGGTCAGGGAACAATGCTGTTTCTGCCTCCATACATGGTTTAAAATTGCACATCCCTTTTCCATGGACGAGCAAACTTAATACTGTGTGTTATTGATTATGGATGATGGACAGTGATGGAGCTTCTCTGAGCTGCATATCATTATTGGTGTATGCAGAATTTAACTGCAAGCTAAGCCTGTCCTGAATACCAGTGTTTGTGCTCCAGAGCTGCACTAGTAATCACCAGCAAATATACGAAGTTTCAGCCTCATATGACAAAAACATCAAACACATGAGTTAAACATAATGGCTGTACTTTGGTTTCCACTATATTTACAAGTAAATGGCCACTCAGGAAGAAATTTAGAAGCAATATTCTCAGTTTCTCTTTTTTCTCACACAGTTCCCAGCCTCTGTGCTCTTGCTTACTTGCTGTAAAGTACAGAGAGATAGAGGTGTTCCTCTCTCTCAAAGTAGAGATCTTGTAAAGCTGTACTGTCCATAGATTTTTTTTTTAAATCCAGGAGCTTTTAATCCAGGCTGATATAGCCAACACACTGTCACCAGTAAGGTGAACTGAAGAGTGATAGTCACTGCGGAGAGTGTGATGGATGTCAAGTGCTTTACCAGAGAAGGTATATATTTCAGCATACTAAAAAAAAGAAACCCAAATATCTCAATCCCAATACTGAAAATCTAATGCATACCTAGGGAACAAATATTCAAATAGTTCAATATTTAGTTACAGTGCTACTACAGTCGTGTGCATGTAAAGTGTGTACTTTGATTTCGGGACTGGCAGATCATGATTACCTGTGTTTTTCAGTCTGTCAGTGGCAGTGTCTGTTTCCTCTGGGGAGATAAACACAGTCATAAATGGTTGTTTAGTTTGGGTTGTATACCTTGTAATTTATTCAGACTGTTTTTAAAAAGCCCTAAAAGTGCAGAGGAAAGAGAATGACTGGCAGGTGGGAATAGCTGCATCATATGGATAGTATGTCACTCTGATATATCCAGCATCACATAAATTACAGGTGGGGCAGTGAAATGCTTAGTTACTTAATGTTATTGGTATTTTGACTGACTGTCCTCCTCACAGGGTCATCCGAGTTCTCGTTGCTTCTTGCCCTGAAACACCCTCCCACTGAGCAGTAATACTGATTTTTTTCTGTCATTCCTTCATTCAAGATTAAGTTACAATAATTACCTACTCTGAAATTTCTGGCACATTGAGCACAGTCTAAATCTTCTAACATCAGTTGTGAACAAAAAAGCACAGAACGTACCTGCCATTTGAAATCGGATCCAGGTCTTTTGCATGATTCTTTCATCTAGGCGCAGCATAATTATTGTCAAGTTGGGTCTTACCAGCTTGAAAAACATGCAGCTACATCTTTTTGTTCTGAGAACAAGAACAGTGCCCATACCACCATAGTGGTTTCTCATTGGCCCTTTGTTGGTTTTCTTATTGCATGCGTTGGGACTTTGTGAGCTTCACTGTGTGCAGCAGCACCTGCAGAGTCCGTAAAAGCAACTCGTGTGTGTGCGTGCATGTGTGTGTTATTTGTTTGTAGGGGAAGAGGTTGATCCCTGAGGGGTCTGCTCCACTGAGACACACGGGGAGCAAGGGGTCACTGGGGAGGAAGGGGAGGTAGGAACTCTCACCTCCACATGAACCTTAAACTATTGAGAGATGGGGGGGGTTGAGACTTGAGCTTGAACATACGTCTGCAGGGCCTGAGACAAATGATAGGGATTTCCTCTGTCTTTCTGACCACGTCTGACTGTCTAAGCCCTTATCTTCTATCTGTCTGGTGTTCTGAGTAATAAAGGTACATGTAACTGACCAGCTTGATATCCATAGTTTATAAATCTAATCAAAAGAAATTGAAAAATTAAGTAGATTCCAAAAAACATTGGCAGTCATTATGGTTGTCAAAAAGTTTTTCTGTAATTTTCTCTTCATTAAGAGCAATGTGCGGAAAGTACATTTTCACAGTAAAAAATATGTTCCAGGAACTGAAGAAAATTTCTTCTGGAACTATATTTCTTTAGCCCGCACACACTTTCTGTTCCAGCTCTTTAAGGGAACAGGTGGAAAGTCATTAAATCTGAAGTGTAAACTTCACTTTTTGATTTAAGCAGTTTGCTGTCAATTCACAAGCATTTTTACTATATGTTCAGAGAAATATTGTCTTTTATATTGTTAGACTGTTCGTGGTGTGAACTGTGTGAGCTGGAACTGTTAATGGAGTGAAGCCACATGAATCTCTCCACAGGGTAGGCCTAATGTCGACAAAGGAGAGATATGGGTTTCAGTGGTGTGTGCAGCTGGGTGATGGATGGACCGACCCGGGGTTAAAGCGGGGTCACCATGTTTGTTGTGTTGTGTTTAGGTGGAGATGTTTGCCACACTTCATCACCATACCTCAATGTTTGAAGAGTTATGTGTGCCACCTCTTTCTTTACACACAATTGCACACACATACACAGAGTCTTAAAAAACAGGGAGTGTTGAAGCGTTGACAGATACTTAATCACTATCTTAAGATGAGTGTGAATGTTTGTAGGCTCTAATAACTAATTGGTCCCCCGTGGTTGCATTTAGCTGCGTTCTACAGCACTGATCATTCTCTTCATTGATAAGCTGAAGATCCTTGTGTTTCTCTTTCTGCTTGTAGTCATGTTATTCTTGACTGTAAAGTCTTCAGCAAAATTAATGCAGCCTGAGACATTCCTTTGGTCGGCAGAGAGGCTCGGCCTTGAGGATGTTTTTGCCACAAAGCTCAGCTTTCATCCTGGACATGGTGAATTCCCACGCCTTGAGAAACCTGCATGGAAACCTTGGCTAGAACAAACGGGGGAGCTATCTTTACTCGAGCAGCATAAGAGCATCCGTTATACATAATGAGTTGTAACTCATTCTGGCTACAGTAGGTGACAAACTGTACAGATTTATTCACATAAATTATCTTGACAGGACCTGCTTCCAGTCGGCAAAGGGAATTGCTGACCCATCATCATCAGTCTAAGGATGTGTCACTGCCACACCAAGGTTGATTTCCTCAGTCTTGCACTTTACCTCAGGGAAACAGGCTATTTTGCCTCTGTAACAGTACTGAATTCAATGTTGTTTCCTCTACACTGCTGCCTTCATGCTCTATGCTTTCTCAACAGCTGCTGCCGAGGTACACTTGACTGCCAGCCACACTCATGGAGCTGGTCAGTTGCCAATAGTCACAGACTGTTGGTGGGTCCTGGGTGTAAATGTGAATTGCTGCATTGCTCAACATGAGCATGTGTGTCCAGTCATTTTTTTCAAGATAAACAAAGCTTCTTGGGTGGTTATACCAAAACATTAAATCAAATGCTAAAGCGCTATTCTCTCTCCATCACCTGTGTTGGGGTGTTCTTGACCTTTACTGTGACTCCCTGTGGGAGGACATCAGCTGCCCCTGTAATAAAACTGAATGTAATAGCGAAAGCCGTCACCTGGAACAAGCAGGATCATTGGGCCATATCCTCACTTTCACGCCAGACAGTCCTCAAATAAACTCTAAATACTGTAGCCTATTTAGCAGTGGTCCCCTGCAAGTCTTGTCACATTTATCTTCTCAGTCTGATATGGCTTATCTGGATTCCAGCATGTCAGTCATGGCGAATTATCGTATAAAGTGAGATAGTCAATGCATTCTATGTCATAGTTTGTAATCTGAGTAGAGCTATGCAGCAGTACAGGTGCATTAGTGTTTTCTTTGTCTATTTGTATATGAACATGTTTAGACTGTTCTTTTTAGTGTTCGGATGTCACAGACCATGTTTGTACAGTTATGCAGTTATCTATCTATTTCCTTTATTTTAAGAAATAAAGTGGAGTCACTCAAGATAAATCTCTGTGGCAGTGCTTTTTCCATACTCAACTCTACCTCTGTAAATAGATAAATGGATAAAGATACTGTTAATTTGTCCACGTCAGCTTTGGCACCTGTTATCAGCACAGTCCCACACACAAGTGGTAGTCAGACAGCTGGATTAATCCTTTCTTTATAACATATCACATCCCTCTTAACCTTTCAGAAGAGCAGGGAGAGAGAGGTGACACATGTAGAGATGATCACTCCAAAATCTTGTGATTCGCTTGTTGTTAATGAGCCCTGTGCTATCATCTGAATTAATAACTTTCACAGGGAACAGCCCTTATTAATGTCTTTGTCCCCTGTAAATGGTCATCTCTTGGAGACCAGTTGATTTCACAATGAACCCTTCCATCTCTGTAGAGGTAGAATCCTGGTGTGTATTTTCAAGGTGGCACTTATTATTGTTTTTTTTTTTTTTTTTTTTTTAAAAAACAGTTT
>VUQH01037664.1:66648-88050 GCA_015106775.1 Etroplus canarensis | reverse complement strand
TTTTTTTACAAAGAGACAGTTTTGTGAAGGATGAAAGCATTCTCATCATACATTCCCCTTGGGCTGTGGTTGTTCTTAAAGCAACCCTCCTTCCGACAGAGATTTGGGAGATTCCAGGTGACCTAAAATCTCACCAAACATGAGGGAGGGCATTGAAATTACAACACAGGGGGAGACGTCCATAACCGCCATAACTGTGTTTTCATCAAAGGGAATATTTCCCCTCTTCCCCGCTCTTTTCATCTTTTATGTATTTTCACTGACAAAATGCTTCTTTGAGGCCTCATTCTCTGTCAGATACGTTAGTGATAATTAGGTTTACAATAAAACAGCAGGAGATGTATGAGGATATCCTCCTTCTTTTGAACATTTCTTTTCAAGGGAAACTTTTGGTAACTTTGCCTCTTGAGATTAAAAGTCACAGGCAGATATTTTGTCATCAAAATGTGAGTTATTCCTTCTTTCTCTCTCTCCATTTAACTCACTCGTCTTTCCACACACTTCTGCGTGCCTACTCATTTTGAAGCTCTGCTCTGTCATTACCTGAGACGGAGGTGGGCTCATGGTGTATTTTGCAGTCTGTAGTTTGCCTTCCTTCCTCTCCTATTTACTCTGCATGCAAATAACCGAGCACTGTTTCACATTATCTGCTCCCTGCTCTTATGTTAGCATTCTCTTTTCTCTCACTGCTCTCTCAGAGAGGCAAGCACACGCAGCTGTGAGTGAGTGGTATTTACACTCATCTGTGTGCTGTTCATCATGACTAGTTTCATAGCATACCCTCATTACTTGAAAGCAGTCAGTCCTCTGCAGACTGGAGGAGCATTCTGTCGCTCCCTTAAATGTGGTGTACATATGATACAGGCACGGTTAGCCTACATATGGACCAGTCAGATGTAATTACTATGAAATTAAGGATGTTTATTAATTACAAGCTGGATCAAGTGTTTTACCTCAGCCGATTGGTGTTGGTTTGGTGGACTTCGCTAGTTCATGTTTTTGTTCACAGGCTCACATGTTCTTGTCTAAAGGTGAAAGTTCATGACTTCACATAGTGAGGTCAGTCTGGGCCGTTCTTTTCCACACTTTGCTGTTAAAGCTCCTTTTAAAATAGCTGATTTTTAAAATGCACTTGCCTTTGACATTAGGTCAGTATGAACGGGTGTTAAACATATGCACAAGCTAGTTGAAGTTTTAAATTTCTCCTAGGGATAAAAGCAAGGTCAGTGGCGTTACAACTCAGCATAAACAGGCATTTGGATGTTGTTCTTTATTTAGACAGGTGTTAAAAGAGAGGTAAGTGCATCTAAGTAGTGTTCATGCACGCAATCCACTGCACTCAACATATTCCCTGGGCTATATTACCATAGTAAATCACCAACAGTTTCTTTCTTATGGTGCTTTCCAAACATGTTTATTATGTTAATTCCACAACATTCATTGCAGTGTTTGGTAAGTTTGCATAATTTATGTGAGCACTGGCATATGTGTTTCAGTGTATGCATTTTTAAGTACAGCAATGTGTGTTGAAATATAATCAGATGCATTTGCTTATATAAACTGCAAAGAGCTACTGTCTCTTCCATTACTTTTTAGCATGACACAGATCTAATCTGTGCCATTTTTTTTTTTTTGCTTTGCTTGCTAAAACTTGTTAAACGAAAGTCAAAATAGAAGCCAAGATAGCTGATTTGATAGACGTAATCCCTTTTATGCCTTTAATTTGAAAGGATTTGTAACCTACATTCTCTCTCCTCATCTCTTCAGAGACAACCTTTCATGGATGGACACTGCACCCTTCATTCCATCTTGCCTTTTTATCCAGTTTTACACCATCATTCTGGTTATTCTGCATTTGCCAAAAACCTAAAATGTTTGTAACGCTAGGTATTCAAATTTCAAATGGGAAATTTGATAAATTTCCACACATTCATATAAATAACTAGGAAAGAAATGCTATCACAAAAACATTTGATCAGTACCTAGTTTGTGTCTTTGTGAAAGAGTGTGTGAAGCTCCTGAGTGCATTCAGTGAGAGGGCTAATTGTCAGTCACCTATCGCTTCTTCCATTGAGTTGGATGAGTGGTGATAGGGAGCAGTTGTTTTGCTGTTTCAGTGCACAAAGATGTATTGTGATTTTTTTTTTAACACACACAAACACACACACACACACATCCGATCCATGACCTACTGTTATCATCCACTGATCTGCAGACAGAGGCCTTCATTGATTGTCATCAGCCACAATTACAATCAGAAAGATCCATAGGCTGAGCTCTTCTTTTAGCCCAAGGACACGGAAGACAAATGCTGTGCTGTAAAATGTCTGTATCTTAATCTATCCAGATGCCAACCTGCAATTTTCTCCTATTCTTCTAGAATCTGCTAATAAATCAAGTTTTGTCTGTTTCAAATTTTTATGGTGTCCTTTGAGTGCTGTGGAAGAGGCTGGAATTATTAGAGCTATTTGATTCTGTATAAATTAAGAGTATTTGATGAATGACTCTGAGAGAATGCACCATACAGTTTCATACCCGCTGACAGAGAAAGAGCCTTTTTACCACAGCATAGAAATAGATTGATTTATTAAAAGCATAGTTTATAATGTACTTTTAGACTTTGTAGCAGTTTTTATTGATGTCTTTTGTTTGATACCTACTTCAACACATTGAAAAAAACTTCTTCTTCTTTGATTATTTTGGTCAAATCGGTGTGTATGTGATAATTCAACTTTTTTATTCTACTAGTTTAAATGGAGAGGACGAATTTACTATTTTACGTAATAGTCTGTATTACAAAAATATGTGACATAAATGGCAACTGATTGAGCAATGAGCATCTAATATTCACTAATATGGCTGCAGTTCTGTTTGCGCTCGTTCCGCTAAAGTATTTTTCTCCACAGTCATTTCCCATTATCTCTGAAAAATGTATTTCTTCATACACTATAACAGCAGATTGACAACATATTTTATTTTTATTAACTTCTGATATTATTTCTATTTTGAAATTATGTAGGAAAGAAGGGAGAGTCAGTTTGAGGGCTGAAAGACTGATGAGCCAGTCCTTTTCTCATTTACTTCCAATTTCTGTTCTGATCTGATGTAAATTGTATTGCTTTGCACATCCCCAAGCAGCCCCCTGTAACTCCTCTTTAGGCCAACATACTGCCTCTCTCCTTAAGGAGACTTATTAAAGACTGACCAGTGATCAAGCACCAAGGGCCTTCCCAGGTCAGGCCAGAGTGACCTATTGACCTTTGTCTGCTTAACTCCAAATTATGATGTATTAAAGCACAAAGGACTACTAATGACTTTGCATGTATTAAACATCTGTCCTGCTTCTTGATCAAAGGGCCATTTACAACAAGACCTTAAATATGCTCACAGGAAGTAGTGGTGAGTAAAAAAGGTCAGGGGTCAAGGCAAGCGTGTGAAATGGACCTGTGGCTAATTATTAACTCACTCAAGCCTTTGTACTGGGAGCCAGCTGTAAGACTAGAGGACTAAGCTCTTTAATATCCTGTTTGCAGTTCCTAAATGTTTCTCTGTATCAGAGGAGCATTCCTGCAAGACAGAAATGGAGGCAGCTGCTTTGATGATGATTGGGCATGTCCTTTACTCTTGGAAGCAGATGATAATCAGAAGCGCAGGTGCCTAAAGAGAGAACGCCGTATTCTTGATTGCGGTGGAGACCATATCCTGTTATCACATAGTGTGATCGTAGAATGGGAGTCAGACTTCTGGGCAGCATTACGCTTCTTTCAAAGCAAGTGAACATTGTCTCAGTATAGAGTTGTGGCTCCATTCCTGTGGTGTCAGAAATTATACAGTTGGTCTGAAACGACAGGATCCGCTGTTTGGACTTGACTTGGCCGCGGAGTGCAGCACTGTTTAGCTCAAAACCCCTCAATTTGCTTAGACTTAAATGAGACATTGAGAAGTCACCAGACATTCCTGAAGTAAGTGAGCAAGCACTCTGTATTGCTGTGGTTCAGAGATGAGAGATGGAGAATTCAAATAATTGATTGAGTTTGAAGGTACATCAAAGGTTTATGGGTTGCCATAAATATTGATAGTACTAACTGGAATATAGATCTTTCTGAGAAATGAGGGCTATAAGTGTTGTGGTTTTTAGGTGAGTTCTATCATGCTTGTTTTCGGTCAAGTGACTAAGTTAGTTGAGCGATCCTTGATTCCGTTCATCATGTCTTTGCCTGCACACTAGCTGAGTAATCATGTGTAGCAGTTTGTCTTCTGAATTCAACTTGGGTTTGAAATGACTTTTTTACTAAATCTCTAGCAATTGAGTCTCCTTACAGGAAATATAAAAATGTAAGACCTTCAAAGTGTTAAAGTACTGATAAAGTGAACAGTTATGTTCTGATACTCAAAAAAAATCATTGACCTCCTTAATAACAAGGTGATAATGGATGATCCTTAATTGTTCCATTTATCTCTGCCCCAGATGTGCTGGAGGGTTTTTGTTCAAACAGCCTTTCTCGGCTTGACGGGGAATGGCTTCTTCAGAAAGACAAGGTGGCATTGTTTTAGTAAAAAGCAGACTTTGTCTTCCTTTTTGTTTATACTCGGATTTAGTTTCCAGTCACTTTGACAAGACAGCAAATGATTTATAGTCAATCTAATTGTAAATTATAGGAAACACTTGCAGAGGAACACACATTTCAGAGCTTTGTGAGGGTGGATAGATGTCATTATTTATTAAGATAAAATCCTATTAAGTGTTATTCATTTAGGGATTTGGCTGGCTGCAGTTTCTCTAAGGTTATAATCATCATTTTTCTTGAACTGACAAGTACACAGTGTACCAAATGGTAATTATTTTACAGTATTCACCATGCAGTGTATTATTGTTATTGTTATTATTATTATTATTACTGGTAGTAGTAGTAGTAGCAACAGTGGTAGCCTAAACAGCTATACAGCTCCTTTAATATTTCATGAGAATGTGAGAAACAAGTGAAATATATGATTTAATCTAAATTCAATTATTTCATGCAAAAATAAATAGGGTTTTTTCTCTGTTTTTTCTTGGGGTTTTTAAGCAGAACTGAACCTATCATAATAAAGTATTCAGTAGTATAAACTCAAGCAGGAACTGTGCAGCAATACTCTCTTTCAGGAATGGAAAAAAAATCTTTTCATCTTCAGCTTTCCTTTCCTTCACCTCCCAAGATCCCAAGACAGTATTAGCAAAATAAATTTTATCTTTCCTACTTTGTTTTTCTTTTTCTTAGTTTTTTACTCTTCAGTTTCTGCTTATGTCTCTATAGGCTGGGTTTTTCTGGCTGGTTGTCTGTCTTTCTCTCGGTGGGGTATATCTGGGGTCTTTGGCAGAGGTCTCTCCCCTTTTCCTCTAATTGGCCAGCTTCCCTCTCTCCTTGGCTGCAAAATAATTGGACATGCAACCCCATCCCTCCCCTCCTAATCATTGCCTCTCTCTAGCCCCTTCTGCATTCCATATACTTCTCATCTTAGTGTGAGTCTCTCGGTGGACACGTCTTTGACCACTGGATCAAAGGGAATATACAATCCTACACTGTCCAAACACATTGCAGCTCAGGTTGCTCTTGCCTCGCTCACAATACCAAATATCAGTATAAGATGAATTTTTATGTCCAGTATATTGCATCCAACTTCTCCTTCCAGTACCTGGAACCCTGGAGACAAAGAGTAGAAGCTTCCTGTGGTACACTAAGAACAACTTAATTCATTTTGGTGTAGCCTTGCTGGAATTATTCATGAGACGTTCAATATCAAAATATTCTGTACTGCTCTGGCCCTTAATAATTCATGCTTAACATTCATCTTCATTGGTATAGAGAGCAGAGGAGTCATCTGTCACTATGGGGAGGCTAGGTTTAACTAGTACCCAGCCCTGGGGTTCGCAGAGGTAGAGCAGGAGCATTGGAACAAAAGAAGGCGGCGTGTGGTTTTGTCTTTCTGATGACTGCCCCCCCCCTCTTAGAAGGAGGCACCTCAAAGAAGGGAAAGACTACACTATTGACCTTTGGGAAAGGACCACTGGCTTCACGTTGAGTGATGGTGTCAGCTACAAGAGTAAAACACCTCTATTAGAAATGCCTGGCATGCTTGGGCACTTCTAATTATGAAGAATGCAAAACAACAGTCAAGAGAGACAAGAGAGGTCGCCTTGCAGTCATCCTTACACCAAACTTACTCACCGGCTACAGTTATGCGGGACCCACCACTGCGTGACTACTTTGCTACATTCACCCACTTAAGATTTGATTTTCAGAATTTTCCCCCTTCCCACTTCTTGTGCAACTAACAGCGCTTTGTTTTCTTAGGTGTAGAGTGTCAGCATAGCCGTTGCACCAATCTGACAGCCCTGTATTGCAGTTATAGCACTATGCAACCAAGCATTGTTCTGACTGCAGCCAGCAGGCAAGACTAAATCCACCCACGTTTAAGCTCACTGAGTGGGAGTTCAGACAGTCCCTGGAGTCCATCTCCGAAAAAACTGAGATCAAGCTAGAAACCGGCATCCAGAAAAAGAAGTAACTCAACATTTGTGGTTTCTTGAAAACTGCCAATGATATAAGCCATATGTGTGCAATTTTACTTGACTGGGTTGTCATCCCACTTCCCTATAAAGGTATCCCTGTGAGGTGAAAAGCCTTGTAACATTATCAGCAGAAATTCATTGCTACTGGGTAGTAGGTGATAAAGGGAGGAATGGATAGCCGAAATGATGGCGAAATGGAGAGATGGAGAGTGGAGGGAGTCCCTGGAGATTTTCCCACTGAGAGACTGAGGTCAACAGCAGAACACAAATGGGCTTTCTCTTATTTTTTTCCAGGAGCTGCAAGGAAGTGAGACAGCAGTACCAACCACCCCCTGCTCCTTCTTCCTCCACTTTCCACCCTGAACTGAGGGCTCATTATAACAGACCTCAGAAGGACAGGAGAGGTGCAAAAACCAAAGAAAGGGGCCAGATGTAGAAGAGCTGACACAATGAAATGCCATCACTGGCTACCACTGAATTTACTTCTCATAACAGCCAAAATTTATTAAATATTATCTCTCAGTAAATAAAAGCATGATACACTGGTATATATTAAAAAATGATTAACTGTTAATAAACCGCTCAGCGTTCATCTTTACCTCAGCAATAAAATACATTTTAGAATAACCCAAGTGGCAGATTTGTCATCTCATTCAGTTTCACTGTCACCATAAAACATCTCTATTTATTTAGTGGCAGCCAAGCATTTCTGTTTTTCTCAAAGGAATGTCCTTGTGCCCAGCCCAGTAACCTTGGGCATAATGGAGGAGGTCAGTGTGAAGCAGAGGGGGGACTCTTTTAAAGGAGGATTAAAAAATAGAATGAGTGAATAAAAGACCTGTGGTTGCTAATGATGGCAGCAGGGAGGGCAACTCTGGGTGTCAGGTGATTATTCAGTATCTGTAAATTCAGTCCCTGGCCTCTTTCTCTTGCTTTCAGTATCTCTCTTCATCACCTTCTCATTTTTTTTCTGTTTGTCTCAAATAGTTTTTTCTGAGATGTGAGAAAACCTAACTCCCTTAGCATTTTTGTCTCTCAGCATAATGCTTGTATTGGTTGATTTAATATACAAATGCTTTGTATGCATGCAATCTTGAAGCATTTTACTCCTGTTGTTAGAAATGAGCAGGGTCCCAGCAGAGAGCCACTGACAGGGGAGAGTGAGAAAAATAGAGTCTCAAATGAGGTCCAGGTGTGCAGGTAATCAATTTCATGGAGGTTGGTTTTGCAAGGCTGCATGCTGAAGGAGACTGTCATAATTGGGCCACCGTTTCAAATAGGTAATGGCTTTACAGCATTTTTTCAGGGCATACACACAGAGGCATACACATTCCTGTGTAGACCCATAGAACTCACAGGCTACTGAACACAATTGAGACAGATTGGTTTGTGGCACTTCCTAGTTACCCTCATGTTTCAAGGACTATTGCTGGTTTGTTCATTTATCATAAGGGAAATGTTGTTTGGAGGAGCTTTTCCCTGGCTGCGGTCATATTTATCACAGAGCACAACTGCTATTTGGCTTGTTAACATCAGCTAGATGAGCTGTCCAGCATTCCAGGTGCAGCAAAGTTAAAGGGCCTTTTATGAAGGCTAAACTGTAAATGGATTCACATGACGAAGGTGCTGTACACTGGTGATCAGTCTGCACACGGCTCATCCTGGTTGCTTACTCTTAGCTTTCTCTGCAAGTCTATTGAAAACACAAGTGCTGCTACAGTAGCAAATATGCTGCAGTCTTTCTCAAAAAGCAGTGCAGTTTACAGGGCGGCTGTGGCTCAGGGGGTAGAGCGGGTCATCATCCAACAGGAAGGTTAGCTGTTCAATCCCTGGCTTCTCTAGTCTACATTTCAAAGTATCCCCGGGCAAGACACTGAACCCCAGATTGTTCCCAATGCATCCATTGGAGTGTTAATGTGTGCATGATGGTTAAGGCATAGAATGAACTGCTGTATGAATGTGTGTGAATGGGCGAATGCAGCTTGAAATAAAAGTGCTCAGTGTGCTATATAAGTACCAGTCCATTAACCATTTATGTCCACAAGTAATGCAACTGTACTAATGAGTGGCAGATTAATGGAAAAACCCGAATCCATCTCCTATCCCGTGAGGGAATCAGGTGGCTCGGTTATGCTGTGCAGGGCCTTTTGCTGGCATGATTTGTACCCTAAGAGAAGTTGGTAACTGCAGCTCAGTATAGAGTTGGACTTGGTGATCACCTTTATCTTATAGTGAAATACATTGCCCACCCCATAAAAACATTACCTGGATTTAACAAAGTAATTAGGTAGGAACCTTTCATTGCATAATTACTGTAGTGATCAATATGTTTTGGCTGGCAACGGTTATTTAACCCTAACTGATGCAGTGAGTCGCATCTCATTTCTTAAATAACCATGTCATATCATCAGACATCCTATGGTTGTGAAAAAGACAAATCAACTTAGGAGATTGCTAAAACCAGTAAAATTGAATTAAGAACTGTCCATTATATTATTGAAGCCGGAAGGACAGTGGTGAACCATCATCTTGAGGAAGAAATGTTGTTAGAAAAAAATCTTGAATGATCGTGAATGGAGATCACATAAATGTGTAAAATCAAATCATACAAAGTCAACAGTAGAACTCACATATATGTTCAATTATGAAAGTAAGAGCATTTCCACGCATACAGTGTAAAGAGAACTTGAGGGATTGAGAGTAAACACCTGTGTAGCTTAACCTCTTCATTGGTCTATTTTTTTCTGTCTCCTGTCAGAAATGACTTACCCCTAAAAAAGGAGTTTATCTTCACAACTGTAAGGCCTGTATGTATAATCTTGGCCTCAAAAGAAAGCTAAAACATGTGAGATTACTATATACAATCAAGATGTGTGTTACTGTGTCAAAGGTACATTCACCTGGAACACAGAAGTCTGTACTGCACGCGTCTCATACTGAAGAGATTAAGAAAGCCTCTAATCATCAAGGTAATTGGAAAGAAAAGCTTCAGTTTGGACTCTGGAGCAATGGAAAATGTTCATTTGGTTTGATGAGTCCAGATTTACCTTGTTCCAGAATGATGTTTGCATCAGAATAAGAAGAGAGGTAGATGAAGGGATGCACCCATCATACCTAGTGCCTATTCTGCAATTCTGGACAGTAATAAATGTTGTGAAATTGCATAAATGTATCAAAATGATGCCCCGGCAAATGCACTCCATCGTCAAAGTTAAGGTGGTCCAAGGCAATATTAGTGCGAAATTTTTAGGGGGCGGTTGTGTATCTCTATACCTATCAAAGGGGTCTGCAGATGGCTAGTCCCAATCTGTAGAGCACGGTGACTCGCTGATTTTGGACGGACATGTTAGGCAGTGCTTTCCAGTAGCATCATTAAAACAGCTCATGATGAAAAATCTTTTGAAAGAATGGTCTTCCATCCCTCCAGTACAGTTCCAGAGAATTTGAGAATTGATACAAACATGCTTTGAGCATGTAACGGATCAACACTTACTATTCCCCCCAATTCCCCCCTAATTTGTCACGAGTTTATTACTGTTTTTCACTCACGCTAATATTTATTGTGTCTGTTGCTGGTTTTCTTATGGTTATGTTATTATGACTGTTTTTGAAGTAAAGCATATTGTCTTTATGTGCAATGAAATGTGCTATGTAAATAAAATTTCCTTTCTATTTTTAAAGTTAGTTTGCATAAAAAATAATAAAATGAGTCTTCTTGCTGCCTGTACTGCCAAAATATTCTCGTAACTAGTGGAGAGATGTTTGAATTTCTGTTTATAGCGGCTCTTGTTTAAAGTTGTCATTCTAATGAATTGCTGCCTACATTATATGCTCTAAAGTGTACTAAATTTAATTATGAAACTTTATCTTAATTGGTCCTAATCTACTGTTGCAAAGAAGTGGCAGTAGTAGAAGAAAGTCAAGAGGAACTGACATGTACTGGTATGTACAAAGACATTAACTGACACACACACACACACACACACACACATTTGCACACACTACACACAAAAGAACATGCATCTTACAAGTCTTGCATTTTTTCCTGCCTTAATGGATCCAATTACTCTTTCAAAGACTGCCAACACTGTACCTTATGGTGCACCAATTGTGATGGTAATTCTGTTATTTTTAATGGACACACTCTCAATAATGAACCTGTAGGGGAAAGATTTTCCAGACAAATTGCAGCTCACGTGGTAAACGTCGATTATGCTAATGTGAGGTGCAGAGAGGTTGTCATGTCTTGTGAAGTAGGGGGTGTCATATATTCCCCTGTATAATGAAGGAACCTTTCCTAAAATGCCCCCACTTTTGTCCTTTAATGGGAAGGGAGGGGTTAGCTTGTAGCATTGAAGTATGACATAGTGTGTTAAAATGGCATTGAAATCAGCACATTTATGTTGTATATCCCCTGCTGAGGTGCAGTATGGCATGTTTCACCACTTTGCATCATTTATTAGTCATGGTTTGGAACCTGGATATATGACTTTCTTTGAGGGAATCAAAAGATGACAGCACAACAGATGGCTCTGAGAATTTGGTCCAGAGTGATAACATAAACTAGCTATTAATGCATTGGGTTTATTTGCTCTGTTGCAGTGTCATCATGTCCAACAGGCTTGAATTCTTGGCTTGTTTCTTGATCAGCCACTGAGTTACCTTGCCTCCTCTCACAGGTTCCCGATCTCTTGACACTTACCAGACAGGAGCCTGGGATGGGGACCACTGGACACAGAGGAGGTCAATGTATCCTATTTCACCAAAGAGGATGAATAGATCTGGGGCAACCAAACACACACTGCCCCCAGACTGCCTAGGGCACCATGGTCCGGAGAAAAGAGAGGGATAATACAAAAGAATGACTGAAGTGCATTCCTACAAGGAGGAGAGATGGGATTGAATGACAGGGGAGGACAGGGGGCCACTGGTGACACTGGCAGCCAGTAGGATCGAGTTTTCCCACTAAAAAAGCAGGCTCAGAAAAACAATGACTTTGGCATTTGTCTGGAAGGGAGAATGTACTGTGGAGTGCTGAGGGTTCACTGGAATGCCTCTAATGTAACCCTTCCTGGGCTCTCATCAATACTTGATGGCTCTCTTTATAGAGTATAACATGAATCAACTCCATCACTGCAATAATTAAAGTACCAACTCTGAGGTTTCCTCTGATAGTTGAAAATACTGTGAATAGGAATTTTGTCTTGAATAACAGGAAGATTTTTGTGCCGAGATGAACTGCCCTCAGGGCCATATCTTACATTAGATAAGGATCAGCATTCCTCCACTTTACAGATGTAGGTCATGTAGCCACAGTGGTGCAAACAGCATTTGAGGCTTGCTTCATTTGTTTTATTACCCATCACTGCATACTGTGGATTTTCTGCTCTTGCACCTCATAGATGAAATTGAGTATATAACTTTTCTTTGTTTATTCGTTTTACTTCTGCTTCATGGCTTAGATACAACCACATCAGTGTCTCTCTCTGGGCAATACACACATAATTTACAAACACAGTCACACAATAGTGCATACTGTGTGTTTACTTTTAGAAGTGGCAGTGGGGGAACATTAACTTGTTAGATAATATTCCTCAAGGCTTCATTTAGACAGACCAATGAGAGTAACTGAGAGTACCACAATATGTGATATTTTCCACATGTGCAAAAGACTTGTTGCACTCAACACAACCAAGTGTACACGCTAGCTTTACTTAGGTTTAACCAATGTTTGAAGGTTTAGTTATCATCTTTGTTGCTTCTAAAAGCCAGCTCTCTTTCTGCTGTGTGCTTGTCTAGAGCATGCTAGGGAATTCACTTGTAAGCTGAGCAGCTTACAAAGATGCATGGGAGACATGAGCAGTAACAACCCTGTGCTTGCCTGTCGGCAGTTCAGACTTCTGCTGTGTTGAAAGTGATTCATGGATGTTATGAGGGCCAGCTTAGTAAGACTGCTCTTGTGACTTTCATGGAAAAGTTACCATCATTTAAATATGATGCAAAATCAGTAAGATGCCTTCAAATTAATGAAAAGAAGTATATGTCTGCAAATGGCCCAATATGTCATGTATTTATTACAGACACAATTTACATTCATAGCGACGTGATACTATATGATAGATAATGATGTTTTTGCACCTTTAACGTAAAAGAACACTCTTTCACTCTCCCCCCTTTATTTTTTATGAACTTTTTATAATTTTTTTTCTAATTTCAAAATTTTTTGGAGAATATACTGTCTACACTTATACATTCCTCACCCTGGAATTAATAAAGTATTCTGACTCTGATTCTGATGCACTTTAATGTATGACCTAAAATGTAGCTAAAACATAGGAGGTTTAGAGGTGAGTAGTGCCTCAAATGGTTGACCTGCCTCATAGGATTAGCTTGTATGTTGCCAGAGTAGTAAAGGACAGGGCATAAAAATAGCAGGAGCAGCGAAGTCCACTTGCTTCTTGTAAAACCTACTGCTGGGTTTTAGTAATAAAATTGATAATAATATTAGTGAATACATCAAACTGAATTTATAAAAGTGGCTGGGTGAACAAAAATAGGATGATGAATTTTACACATACATACACACATACTAACACTCACACAAATTATATTTTATCATACGTGAAAAGGACTGGAAAAAGGCTTTGTTTATGGCAGGTGTGTGTGTGTGTACTCCCAGGCAGCTTTTGGGCAAACACAGGTCAGTAGGTCAACAGCGCCCAGCAGCTCAGCCAGGGGCTACCACACCCTGCAGATACCAATACAGTCCAGTATTACACTTCCCACTGCTCATTACAGTTTGCTTGTTGGTGGTATTCTGTGACTTGGGCCAGGGAGTATTTCCCCAGTCTCCATATTGCTATGGGACAGGAAGAGGCTAAACAGAGCCAATTAGCTTTGATTTCTGGTCAGTTAGTTGCTTTCTTCTTCAACATAAGAGTGTGTATTATCCTTGGGGAAAGGAAATCTTAGGATACTGTTAGGGACTTGTTTGAAGTCTTTGGAGCTCATGTTGACTGTCCAAAGCAAGCACTCTCAGAAGAGTAATTAAACCCAATAACAGAGATGTAGAACAAAGGCTGAAATCTTCAGATGAGTGATTTTTGTATTTCTATTTTCAAATCTCATTCCTGCTCATTCCCGAAATGTAATGGCAAATTTGACAGTACGTAGTTTTAAGATTGCTCCTTGGTACAGAGATATTTTTGGCACATTGTAATGTGTACTAAGACATGGTTGACATGGGAGGAGGTAATGGTTGGGCTTCGCTGAAAAGGAAATTGAAAAGAAACTGAAAACCAGGAGTCAGATTTCATGAAATAATAGCTGTGACAGAAATGGGAAAAGGCAAAGTAGCACAGAAACCAAGACTGATTTTCTTCTTGGCTCAGAGAAAAAAAGAGAAAGACGAAGACAAATATGTCAGGACCATAATAAATGTACCATTGTGTAGGCAGTTTAACTTGCATACAGTGCAGTTGGAAGCAAATATTGCTTCTGTGAAACTATTATTGTGAGTTGAGGTTGGCCTTTTGGACTGGAAATCTGACTTGGATTTCTTTGACTAGTGCAGCATGCTGCTGGACTCTCCCTCAGGTCACTTTCAAGGATTTTCTAGAAGGATTTGTGTGTGTGTGTGTGTGTGTGTGTGTGTGTGTGTGTGTGTGTGTGTGTCTTTGTCAAGTGATAAATCAAACAGCAATGCATATTGGATCAGGTCCATGTGCATGTGGCCTTTCATGGTGACCTGCCTAGGATTCTGTTCAAAAGGCAGTAACTAACTACAAGCCAGAGCTGCCATCTTATGCTGGCCCTTCAGGCCACAGGTCAAAGGCCTACTGGCTGGACCTGGTGGCTCTGCCGTTCTTCTTAGAGTAAACACACACGTGGACAGCATATGCTCACAAGTGGTCAAGCTTACATTGTAGGATACAAAAACAGATCACCACTGAGAGTTCTCTCTTGCATGCACATGCATGGACTGGAGTGGGGAGTTGTCCATTTTGACTTTAATTGTGTTGTTGTATGCATTAGCCCAGGGCTCATTATGGACTTATACAAGGCGTGGGTGGATGAGGATTCATGCATGAAGCAGTGACGGAGGGCTTTTAGTGGACAGATGAGAAGGTGGAGGGCCTCTTCAGCCTGGGCATTGCTCCTCCATCTCATGTGGAGTGGCCATGGATTGCTCTCACTACACCATTCAAGTTGATCACTGCCAGTCCTTACTCCAGCCATTCTAAACAATGGCTTTTGTTAGTGGTGATAACTCTTTGAAGCACATAATTTGGAGTACATTAGTGAGACACACAGCTGGGTTTTCACGGCAGTTTTATTCTTACACACGCAGTATATGAAATGCGCTATGTGTATGCTTACATGTGCATGTGACAGCTTTAATGAAGCAAAGGAAGAATCGCACCATGTAGGCAGCTGGTAAAAGGCTCATCTGTTCCTAGAAGTTATTTCATTTTCTTTCTCATTACTGGAGTTATTATAGGAAAGTAATGTATTTTGGATCAGGAAGTTAAGTTTGCATAGACAGCATCTTTCTCCAAGACTGGATTTACTCTAGCTCACCAGAGTCCTGTTTTTTTTGTTTGGTAATTAGAGAAACACAGTAAAGGAAAGGACAGAAAAAGTCAGGTCAGGCGCCCCGCACAAAACTTTATCTTATAATCTTCATTACCGTCCAACATACGCAACATCTGGCCCAGTAATTGTTTTTATTAAATGAGGGCGCAATTAGTGAAAACCTGGAAACATAAATGTTTAACAAACACATATAATAAACATTCCCCTAGCAACCTTAGCTCCACCTCAAATGTGTGACAGGAAATGGGCCAAGAAAATATTCACTCATATTAGTGTAGAGTTTGAACTGGTGTACAGACTTTGTCAGAAAGTATACTGGCTTAAAAAAAGATCTGTAGGAGTATAAATCCAAATTTGGATTTGAAATACCTTTTAGATTTTGAATCAGCTTTTTTTCCCCCAGTCATTTGTTCTCAGTACTGAGCACCAGCCACTGAGAAGAAATAATGTGCATACAGGGACATTTCTAAAATTTCTTTTTTTTAACAGTGTGGCACAAGGGCGACCAAGAACAACGTCCCACAGGATATCAGAATATTTATCAGAAATAAAATCAGTGTAGAAAATGACATAGAAAACATTAGGCACAATTTTCAAGCACATATGCAGTGTCCTGTTACAGATTTAATATGTGGAAAAAATACCACTGCAAAAGAATTTAAGCATGACTTTGTGTCGGATTTTGCAAAGTGAAAAAAAAATGCATATTTAGAATTTTTACTTCCAGGTGGGGACACAAGTCCCTCTTACCATGGAGGGTTGCATGAGGAAGGGCATCCAGTATAAAACTTCTGCCAAATTACCAGTGTGGATTAATCTGCTGTGGCGACCCCTTGGGGAGAATACAAGGGAGCAGTCAAAGGTACTTCAGTAAAAGTTATAATCCTACTTAATGTAGCTTCATCGTGAACAAGTTGTGTAATCAAAATATATTTAAAGTATCTTAAGTAAACATACTCATTATGTAGAACGGCACTTTTTAGAATCATATACGTTCTATCATTGGTTCATTATTATTGTATCGCTTTGATGATTTTATTTAATTGTTGGATAACTTGATCAATAGTATTACAATTTGCCTGCAAAATAAGTAAATAAACCTTTAAAATATAATAGTTGCATCGCAACAAGCAGAAAGTATCATAGAATAGAAATGGTCAAATAAAGTACAAGAACACTAAACCTGAACTTTAGTTAGATTAAATATATTTGCTTACATTCCTACAGGTCTTGCCCTCATCCAATGACCTTGGGCGCTGTAGGATTAACAGCAGTCCAATGCCACTGGTGGGAGGGCACCAATTGGCCAGTCTATATACACAGAGATGTGTGTATAGTCTAAATATGGGTCATAGTCAGTCTAAAAATTCTGTTACCCTCTATAACGTTTTAAGCTAGTGTAGAGATTTTCAACAGTATGTTTTGAAGTTGGATCATTAAGAGAAACTATGTATTTCATCTTTTTATGCAGAACTGTATGAATAGAAAGCAGGATGCAAGGTGAAGAGCCCCAGAGAAATTATTACTTATCACTGTGCAGAGACATACTGTATGGCCTTGTCTGTCACCACCACGGGAAGATGTGCTCCTGTGACTGGTTCATTCCCCAGTGACTCCTACAGTATCACGCTTAAGTGAGCACAGTAAACCACTGTGATGTACAGTAAAAGGGTTACTTTTAAGTCCTTGTGTGTAGTTAAGGAGGTATGGCAAAATAGATGGTGACAGATAGAGGGTCAGACACTGGGATTGTAAGAACTGCGGCTGGGTTTTTAGCCACGTGATGACAGAGCAGACACTAGAACATCATCTGGCGTGCTTGGGATGTCTCTGTTTGCTAGTCAGCGTTTCCACTCACTTAACTTTGGTGTAGCCTTGTCAAAGGGTGAGGTGTCCACCTTAACACCAGTCATTCACAGGGCTGTGCTGTCTTGTTTTCAACACTCTGCTCCATTTTTCCATTTGTCATCTTCACTCTACAGTTTCACTATATTGAACAATATGAGACAAAAACTGACACATATACAAAATTTAAACAGAGCAGCAGTAAGAGATGAAAAGCAGACAGAGAAATGTGCGACAGGACTGGAAGCAGCTAGATGGAGATGAAAAATATTGCCGGTAGTTTCCCCTGAATAATTCATAAATTCTTGATGATCGAAAAACTGACTGCTTTTTATGATGTCATATTTCACAGCTAGTTTATGTTCAGAATGCCCGTGAAACCCCAAAGACTGAGGGGAGAGACAGTAGATATAGCTGTAATACTCTGGTTTAGAATGTACCGTCTGTGTTTTTTGTTTTTCTTCCCTCTCCAACCCAAGCATATTTTCTATCTCAGGTCATCTTCCATGAATTAGTCTCTGCCGCATATGTGTATTTACACTACCTCTGTTTTGATAGACTGAATCTATGCAAATTAACTGTGCAGTTGAAAATTTGGCACAGCTGACCATACTGCATACTGTGGTGGGTATCCCGTTCCGACATCCTGGTATTTTTGGTTTTGTACGTGTCTCATGTGAACACCTTGCCTGAGACAGAATGCGTGGTCAACCAAACACTTCAACATCCTTAAAAGGTCTGGTTGACTTGTCTCACAGCCATTTGTCATCACAAAGGGTGCGCACTGAAACCACAGAGTGATGCGTGTGACAAAAGAGGGCCTTGGGTATTGAACTTGCATCTATCGCCACATCAAAGACCTTCAGAATCTATAGGAGCGTTTACTATTGTCTGTTGTGCAGGTGTGCTGCATCCCACAGGCTCTCGAGGTCTCAGAAAGCCACAGAGATGCTATCTCTCCCAGATACAGACAACGTGGTGGGAACTCAGACAATAGAAGGCATGTGGTCTCTGGTACTGCAGGAGGGTTGTGTGTTTGCAATCAGTACTAAATACTGCAGGCGGGTCCAGTTGTTTGCAGGGGAATGCAATGTTTTGTTTTTAGGCAAAATATGTGCAGTGTTTAGCTGAATTTTTCTCCCAACATAATGCGACCCAGGTTTGCCTGTTTCATCCCACATTTCAAAAAGATGCAAATTAGAGGGAAAGAAGGCTTCCAGTTTCCTTTTGCAGCTTTTTCTATGGTGCGTCAGGATCAAACTACACAATATTTTGTAATGTTAAACTGTTAGGTAGCTGTTGTTCATCATCTTTCTCAGCTTGTTTCGTGGTGGTGATCTGAAAAGTGCTGGGGGATCATGCTACTTTTGTGTCCTCTGTGTGCTCCTATTGATAAATGGCATGTTAGCCATTCTATTAGAATGATGTTCAGGCCACATAACACACAAATAAGATGACTGTTGACCCTTGTCACGCTGATGTTGGATTCCAGTGTTGCATATTGCTTATGTGCTGCAACATCTCTAGTCCCTGCAGCAAGAAGCAAAAAACTTACTCTTCAATCTATGCTTAACTGAAATAGTGGATGAACATTTTATTGATATTATGGCTTCTGATCCAGGCAGGTCTAACCCACATGAAGTGAACTCTTTTGAATTATCTTGCTTTTATCCACAACAAACTGAACACCCTCATCTGCAGCTCCAGAGGGCAACAAGCCCCGTCACATCCTGGCCCTGATTTTCTTTTTCTCCTTTGTTGAGCACAATGTAGCTTTTTAGCTGCACGGTCTCTTATCGTGGGTTTGTTGGCATATTTGGACCTGGCTGAAACTAAACATGGATTTATTTGAAGATTAGCTCTGAGGGGAGGTGGTAGTGGCAGTATTTTGTGATAAATTGTCTCCACATATGAGGCATGTTAGATGTTACGGCTTATCTCAGGGGAGCTCGGAAGAGTTTATCTACTTGCTGAGTCCTTACCTCTATAGTTGAAGATGTTCAGTTTGCTGAAGAGATACTGAGGGAGCGGATGATGGTGGTATGGGGCTTCTTCTGATCCTTGTTGATTTCATATACATGATCTCTCTTTTGCCAGGGGACATGCTCAAAGAGTTTGATTATTTCAGCTTTTCTCTTAGGGGTCACCACAGCAGGTGAATCTGCACATATGAGCACAGACTTTTCTATGGATGCCCTCCTGACAAACCCTCCTATTTATCCAGGCTTGGGACCAGCACTAAGAGTATGCTGGCTTGTGACCCCCAAGGCATGGTTTGTGTCTCCTCCTGGAATCAAACAAGGGACCTTTTGTGTGTTAGGAGAATGTGTAAAACACTTACATTGGACAGTTTTAGAGAGCACTTCATGCTTGCTTTTATACTTACTTGGTTTACACCCCAGCTTCACTGCTCCATGAGTACATTGAGGCATTTGGGTCAGTAGGCACTAGTGAGATGTATCACTGACCACACAGTCTGGCAGCTGTTAACACAGCACTATATGTGTACACATCGCTGCTGACCTCAAGCACACACACTCCCTCTACCAGCCAGTATTACACAGTACGCCTCCATCCTCTATCTCTTATTGGATTATATTTCACCTGTAGTTGAGTGTTTATTTCTCTCTTAAATAATTCAGACTGCCAAGATGTAAATGCTGTTCACATGAATGCTTATATTGACAGTTCTTGCCTGTTTCATAGACTCAGTATACTGTACTGCATTTGGTGTTTTAGCTGTCCAGCTCATGCATCTATGCACCTATGTTTTGGCAGAAAATTCAAACATCTGCCACCCCCAACACTCCTCTGCTTTTATGCCTTCCATTCCCTTATCCTTCTTAACATGCAACCAGTTCTTTCTCCTTCATTTCTTAAATTTCCTTTCCTCTTGCTCCTTGCCCCCTCCTCTGCACCAGATGGGCTCCTCTCTTGCTTTCAGGATAATTTGTCTATGATGCATGGCGGCTTTGGGCTGACCACATGCTTTTGGATGTTGGAAATGGCATCTGCGTTGAGTAGGATTTTTTTTTTCTTTCATGAAGAGGTGAACTAGAGGTTGCTGCTTCTGTTGTCTGTCAGCAAAAAAGTGTAGAAGATGAGAAAAGGAAGAAAAAGGATTAATGGTTCAAATTAAAAGAAAATATTAAAGATGTTCTTGCTCACAGAAACATTTACAGAATAGCTTGGGCTAGGCACCAGAGAATTTAAAATGACAAACTAAAATGGAAAGTTAGAACCAAGAGGATAAGCTACCCTTATTAAAAGACAATTGAAATATGTCTGATCTTTAATAAGTTCATTATTGTACAGTTGATAGGTTCATACCATCCTTGGCAGGGCTTTTTCTCTTCCCAAAACCATTGACTACCAGAGGAAATTTCTTTAATGCGATTGGATGTCCATAGATGTTTTTTTTTCACATGTCACTGTTTTGAAGACCCATCTCCAACCGTATTGCAGAGGAAGCCTGCAGGGCACATGATTGAAAAAAATTGAGACCAGTTTTTAATAATCTTTTTTGCTGTCACCCAATGAAGCCACTATATGTCTATCATCACTGAGCAATTTTACATCTTATATTTTCTATTTAGAGGATGTCTAATTATGTGTCATTTTATAGCTTTATTGCATACAGTATTATAACTTTGTGTTGAATTAACTAGATATCACAGTTTTACGTGACTAATGTAAACTTCATGATGAATAATGGGATTTTAATAGAGAGTTAGTTGTTTTTCATCCAACATAAATTTCTTGAGGACCAAATTTAAAAAAATAAAATAAAATAAGCATTGCAATAGCATTGCCCAGGATCAAAAGATAATGATCACTGACTCTGAATGAACAAAAATCTGAGTTAGAGCTCGGCCAAACTTTTTATTTTTTGCTTAGGGCAGCTGGGATAGGCAGTTAAGAAACAAAAAATCACCACACAAAATGTGTTTAGACAGAAAACACCTGGACAATCTTCTTTGTTCTCAGGCTACCAAGCTTGAGAACTCAGTCTACGCAAAAGGCACACAGTACCACAGAGGTGGAACGGTTTTCTCTTCTACCTCTATAAATCTAGCAAATATTTTGGAGTCCTTTGTGAGTAGGGTTGGTGGAGTAGCCTTAAATTTCCACTTCAGTGGGGCTTGGCTTTGTACCTTGGGGAAAGTATCATAAATCGGCTCTCTAGGATGTTTCAGGCATGTTAACAGTAGCAAAGTATCCCATAAAACAAAGGAGAAACACTGACAAAACATTTTTTGTCTGTATGCTTTATCCAGTGAAAATTGAAATATGGAAAATCAAGGACTAACATTAGTGTTGAAACCTTACACAGTGTCAGCTTCACAGAGATCATGGTAATTTGTGACACTTTAAAAAAAAAAAAAAAAAAAAAAAAAAAAAACCTCACATTA
>VUQH01037664.1:0-66628 GCA_015106775.1 Etroplus canarensis | reverse complement strand
CATTTTTTAGATTTTTAAAAAAAAAAAAAAAAAAAAAAAAAAAAACCTTCTCTTTGGCATCAGCAAACTTGATATTGCATGTTGGACAAGTTGACAAGTGTAGTGAAAAGCTTTTGCATCGAAGTGTCTGGCAACGATCACACTGGAGAACACACTCACTTGGTAGGCAAGTGCTAAAGATGAAATTTCAACTCTGTATTTCTGTCTGGCACGCTGTATCTGACGGCATTCCCTCATTCCGTTCCTTTCGGCAACACTTCCCACTGTAACAGATCTCCTCTTAGATATGATGTGGACATCTTTTCATCTTCTCGGGGTCCATCTGGGACAGTTTAGGGTCCATGTGGAAATCATTGAAATGGGGACAGCAACTGATCAGAGAAAGATGTGCCCCTCTGGAGCTGCAGCACATGTTTGGATACCAGTACCCTCATTTGCTTTGTCTCACCCTCTTTAACATTCCTGTGCCCCATATCTCTACCCCCAACTTTCCCAACTTTAACTCAACCTCTACAAAATCTTCCTCTCTTTGTCCCTCTTCCTCCTACCTTCCCACTCCCTGTCTCCCTCGTGCCTGGTAAAGTGATTGGAAAGGGATCAGGATGGTGGAAATGAAAGTGGCCATGACGAAAGGCTGAGGGATCTGCTGTAACATTACATTGGGCTCCCTAGTGTTTTTTTTTTTTCTTCCGCCATTTTACTCTGTGCATGTTTCCCTCCACACAGATGCTATCACATTACTCTTCCCCTGTCACCTCTGTAACCGCCACTGATGTAATCCTAGTTTATAGTTCCATCCAACCAAGACACAGGTTTCTGAAATTATCTCTCACTCCTACTGCTTCCTAAACCTCCATCAAATTAGACTTTCATTGGAAACAAAGTGTATTAGGCTAAGATTTCCATTACACCAATTTAAGATGAAATGCAGGCTTCTAACTTTTCTGCTTTGAATTAAATTGTTTGACATAAGCTACAAAGACATCCGCACACTGTGTGTTCACTGGATCTCATTAAGCATGCATTAATAAAGTGTAGTCCAAACAGACTGGCAGCATAGTGAGTTGCAAGAACTAAAACACAAGCAAACACACCTACCTGCACGTGAGCACTCACACAAACATGCTCCAATACATTAGCCAGTGGGAGTTTCAGCTAACCTATGGCAAGCAGGAGCTGTTTAATGTTTGTGATTTCCATTAATGCTCACATGAAACATAGCCAGAAACTCTGTCACTGTAAATGTCTCATCTCTCTGTCAACATCAGGATCTCATTCCGCCCACCGTGGTCCCGTTTGCATAGCACTGCTATAGAATACCACTGTATCAGTGTCCATCAGTGTCTGCTGTTTGTCGATAATAAAGCTTTGTTTTGGGAAGATGGGCAAGAGAATGGGGAGAGTATGGTTATCTGATCATAGAATCTCAGGATAGCAGAAAAGTGAATAGATTTGCAGCAGATGTTTGTGTTTCAGAATCTCTGACGAGGTCTAGTGGAGGGTCAGATGACACTCTGCAGGGAAGCATACTATGTTTATGCATGTATTTTCACCAATGGTGCGAGTTAGCTGTAGTGGGCAGCCTCTTTCAAGCCTAGGATCATGAGTTCAGTTTTATTTATATAGCGCCAATTCACTACAAAAGTCACCTCAAGGTGCTTTACACTGTAAGGTAAAGACCATACAGTATTGGGAAGAAAATCCAGGAAAATTGGGAAGAAAATTGGGAAAAACAGTCAGATGATCTCCTATGAGCAAGCACTTGGCAATGGTGGGAAGGAAGAACTCCCTTTTAACAGGAGGAGACCTCGAGCAAAACTAGGCTCAGGGAGAGACAGCCATCTGCCTCAACAAGAGTTATCCCCACTGTGCAAATAAGCCCATGTTATTGCACGTCACATCTATTTAGGAGTATTTGGGATGACTGTGCTGTCCTGACTGGTGGTAATTTGTTTATCCAGAACTGTATTTTCCCTCTGTTTCTCTGACACACAAGGTATACGAACAGACATGTAAAAAGTTACAACTGCTCGGATCTCAGTTCTGCGGGAAGGAAAACAAGTTGCCTCACATACCCTTTCTCAGCGCTCTTGTTAAAGGGTCCCATAGCTAGTCTAAATCCTACACAGGTTCTTTGTCATCACAGAGATGAGGAGGGGTCAGATCTGGAGGAGACGTGGAGGAGGTCTGGGGGGAGGGCCAATGGGGCTCCAAGGGCCAGGAATGTTAATTGGGAAGATTGTTTTAATAAGGTTCTCATCTTTGCAGATGCTGGGAGAGGGTTAGCTGCTGGGCCACACAGACAGGAGGGCAGCTCACAGTGAGATATTGTCAGAGAACATAACTGACACAATGTGAACTAAGCCGCGTCAAACACATAGTGGGATTTAGACACTAGTGGATAGAGATATTCCATGTCTCTTGGCATGTTTACGCTTGCTTTTCTGGAAGTAAAGGGATTTACTATAATGAGCATTCTATGGTGACAAATGTGTGATCTGCATATCCTCGCCACTTGTGTGTTGTGTAAAATCCTATTACACTGTGAAGACTCAGACAGACTAGCACAGTCTAGACTGAGCACAGTCAGAGAAGGAAGAACAGTGGCGGGCAAAGAGTGAAAACTATTAAGGGAAAAAAAAAGAGGAACGGGTTCATAAAGGATCAGTTTACCCAAGCTGCAAAATAACACATTTCCTCACTCACTTCAAGTAGTAGCTCACCATGCACATTGCTGGTTTGAGATCCACCTTTGAAATTTCTGCCTCTACCCCTGAATGTAAAGTAATGTTTGTGGTGCCCACAGTATTGAAGAATTACTTTTTAAAAAATTAAAAGCTTTGTATCTTTTCAGAATCACTGTTTCCATTACTCTGGATAATAAATAGAACCTATAAACTCTGCAGTTTCTCTAGTAGAAGCCAAGTCCCCAAACCTGCTCTGAGGAATGTCAACATAATGTATACAGAAAATTCATACTAAACTATCTGCTAAATGTCTATATAGCACAGTCATATTTCCTTCTATGCTTTTTTATGTATTTGTTTTGCAATAAAACGTGATTGCATATTTGACATGGCTCATATAAGGCAGAACGGCTATGAACAGAGCTACACTGTATCTGCCTCTGTTGTGTTTGAGAGGCAGAAAGAACCAAAGAATGAGTGAGCACACAGTACAGGTGTACTTGTTTTTGTGGACGATAGTGTTACATCTGCTCTTTTTCATCTGTGTGCAGAGAGATACAGGCTTGAGGCTATACAGTGAGTGGTGAGAGCTAAGTTACATCAGTGCTCAGTTTCTCCTCCTCCTAAGGGAGTAAAGCTTTACCTATAGAAAAGATTATAAATGATAAATAGAAGCTTTACTCCTACACGATGTAGACAGAGGTATTAGACCACACCTTCTTGTTGCTGAATTTAGGGCTTTCATTTATTCCCATTAGCACAAGTATATAAAATCAACCAAGCCATGCAGTATGTCTTTACAAACAAGTCAGTTCATGAAATTTCTTCCCTCTTAGATATTCCACCATCACGTGTAAGTTGCATTATCACAAAGTGGAACAGCTTAGGAACCGCAGCAGCTGAGCCACAAGGTCACAGACCATGTGAAATTACAGAGGAGATGTCACTGCGTAAAAGTCAGCAATAGTCTGCTGAGTCAATAACTTCAGAGTTCCAGACCTCTTCTGGCATTAATATCAGCACAAAAACTGCACCGGTAGCTTCATAGCATGGGTTTCCATGGCCAAGCAACTGCATACAAGCCTTGCATCAGTAGGCAAAATGCCAAGCATCAGATGAAGTGATGTAAAGTACACCTCCATTTGACTGGAACAGTGGAAATGTGTTTTGTGGGATGACAAGTCTCGTGTCTCTATCTGGCAGTGGATGGATGAGTCTGGGTTTGGCAAATGTCGGGAGAATATTACTTCTCTGATGGCATTGTGCCAACTGTAAATTTAAAGGAAATAATGCTATGGGATTGTTTTCTTGGAGTTGTCCAGGGCCCCTTAGGTCCAGTGAAGGGAAGTCTTGATGCTTTAGCTTTCCAAGACATTTTGGGCAATTCTATGCTTCTGCCTTTGTCAGAACTGTTTGGGAAAGGTCCTTTTCTGTTAAAGCATGACTGTGCCACAGTGCGCAAAGCATATCATAAAGTCATGGTTGGATGAGTTTGGTGGGGAAGAACTTGACTGGCCCACACTGAGCCCTGACCTCCACCCCACTTAACACCTTTGGGATGGACTAGAACAGAGATTGGTAGCCAGGCCCTCTTGTTCTACATCAGTGTCTGACCTCACAAATGCTTTTCTGGATGAATGGGCAAAAATTCCCACAGACACACTCCAACTTCTTGTAGAAAGCCTTCTCAGAAGAGTGGAAGCTATTGTAGCTGAAAAAAAAAAGGGGGGGGGTTAATTCCATATTAGAATAAGATGTCATAAAAGCTCTTGTGGGTGCAATGTATAGGTGCCTCCATACTTTTGTCCATATTTACATCTAAAAGTAGAGTCTTGTCTAATGTGGTTGGCAGACATAAAGTGTGTATATATATATATATATATACCTACTAGTTAGGTGTTAACTGCCACAGTGTTGCCATAGCTGTGTCATTAAATGATCTATTACAAATGAGGGTAATTCTGTGCCTGTAAAGTATATTTATTTACCACTTTCACCCACTATTATCTCCCTCATTATTATTTTACTGCACTGTCAAACTCCTAAACCACTGAGAATGAAAATGGAATTGCATCAGCTTTATGCTGTGTAAAAGTGTGTTGTGTTTTGTTTTTGTTTTTTAACTTGGCCAGCAATACCTAATGAGGAAACTATAGTTGTCTGAGTGAATTTAATACCCACAGTATCTAATGCTGTGTTTCCACAACAGGTAACAGGCTCTCCCTGAGAATCCAAACAGGCTTGAAATCACTTTCATATGTAGACAGTGAGTGATCTGTCAGCTCACAAATCCACAAATAGCTTGTCGATGTTTCTCAGTCATTAAATTCAAATGTGATAATCCTATACAGATGTTTATTACACAGCTTGCATTGTGGCAGTGGGTGTTCTTATCTGGATTTTATGGGATTTGTATTTTTTCCTTTTTTACAACATTTCTGGACAAAAAGAGTTGTTCTCAAGCTGTGTTTTTTTTTTCCTCTGACATTCCTGCCTTTGCTGCTCCAGCACTTGAAACACTCTTTATTTTAGTCCAACTCCTGCTCACCCAGCACTTCAATCAAACAGGCACTGTTTATTGAACTATGAGGTGCCAAGTCACTCACTCACTCAGTCACTCACATAAACCTGCTTCCCCGCTGCCCTCTGAGCCTTTCGCCATATTCACCATACGCCATCTCTCTCTCCGAGCCTGACGAGAAGACTTACGACCATTTAAACAAACACAGGCACTCAATGGCCCCTCTGTCTATGCAGTAGAATTTCCTTTATGTGGTGTATATGTGCATGCCTGTGTGTGTTATTTATGTACAGACATAATTGCTGCACATGAGGTCTGCATGTGCGTGCTGAAGTGTGCAGAGGGTGAAGCACCAAGATTGAACCCTCTGCACTGGCAGCCTCTCTGGACCCGAGCAAGCTGGGACAAGTTGGACGTGCCCTCTACTGTGCAATGTAAAGATTCACTAAGCGACTTACTTTTGTTGCCCGTGCTGGGTACAGACTGAACTCACCTGGCAGAGTGCAATGAAAATGTCTTTACTCCTCTTCGCTCATCATCACACACATCAGCAGGGCCAGCCCTACATGGCGTAGTTTACATTTATATCTGTATCAGTCTCAGTACCGATCAAAAGAGTTCCCTTATTTGTCCCAGTTTTTATACCATAGCAAGTAAGACAAGTTGTTAATATATGTTAAGGGCCATGCCTGTGTTCTGTTTATTTACAAAAGGACTCACATAGTTTATTGTTAAGGCTCTTTATGTTTATAGGAGTAATAGGGACATCCTGTCTTAGCTCGGTGGCATGACATCACATTCTGTAGAATGACCTCATGACGTCCGGGGTGTGCAGGTGCAAACCCTAAAGGCCAGTGGGGTAATAGTCTTTCTGCTCTTGCTGACATATTTACGGGTGTGCACAAGATATCTTACGGTCAAACATGCACTTAGTCTGTCAAGCATTTTTAACCGATGTGACTCTGCAGATGTGACCTCTTACTGAATGTCACGGTTGTCTAGAGAGCTTTGATTGTTTTCTGTGTGATTTATAAACACAGAATTTGAATATAAATATGAAATCTACAAATCAATTCTTGAAAGAACAAAACATTTAGAAGTATACAATGTGTGATGGCTTCGTGGAGATCATTTAGACTATTATTTACAGCTAACCTGTTTCTGAGTTTTATCTTTTTACTTGGATATGTGTACATAGCTGTGAAGTTTTATCTGTAAATATCTATCCCAGAGGACAATTCAGCTTGTATGCTGCAGGATTGTTATATAGGAGTAAGTGTCTGCAGGGTGGGCAAAAGGGAAAGGGCTCAGAGTCAGATTGAGAAAGAAAAGGGTGTCTGCTGTATCCAATCTCTTCTCTCTGGTGGTGGGGTCAGGAGGGAGCAAGGAAATAAGGAAGAGGAGGGAGAGAATGATTCTCCAGAGTACAGTAGGAGTCCTCTTATATCTTCACACCCACCAGCAAAAGTACAGATTTATACAGTGCAAACAGAGACACACACTGTGCGCATGCCTCTGGCAAATTATCCACCTGCAACAGCCTTTGCAATAGAGTGCCATGGGTTAACACACCATTGCTATAAGCCCGTCTTTGATGTAAGCTGCTCAATGTGTGTGAGCTAAGAGAGAGGTAAGATAAGGGGGTCAAATGCTGAGAGGGGAGAGAAAAATTTAGACAAAGCGAGAGAGAATGAGAGGTGTCTGACTGACAGGACAGAGCTGGAGGCAAGGTGAAGAGCATCAGTATGGAAACATACAATGTGGCCACTGTGATTACGGCAGGTTTTTGCTTATGGCGTAAACAACGCTCATGAAGGGGATTTATGTTGTACAGTCAGTAGAAATGGACTGGAGGGGAACTCATCCAATGTAAGCTCTAGTTTAATACACATAAATCTGTTATTTGACCAGTAAAGGGCACATTTAATATGCTTTGACAACTGTTAATATTTTCCTTTCTGTACATGTAAAATATTATTTAATGTTTCCATGCTTTGACATGTTTCATACATCTATATTTTGCGTTCATTACCATCTCAAACATGCTGACTCAGAGAGACACATTAATAGTAACTACTCTTGCTTTGAAAAATAATAATAAAAACATGCATTTCTACTACAGCTGAGGATTTAGCAGTCATGTAGAACCATGAACATCTGGGGCTGCTTAGCCATTTGATATTTTTCTTGGTGTTCTCTGTGCTGTGCATTCATTTCTGCCTAATATCCTCAGGTAATGTTTGATGATGCTTGGGCCTTGATAGCCTGACCATGTTAGAGCTTGTGAACTTGAACTACCTTCAGGAAACAAGGACAGACAAAAAGGATGCAGTCTTGCATTATATATTAAGCAGATTCTCTTTTTTTCTTTTTGTTTCTACTATTCTTCTTCCTCTCAGTAATTCCCTTTCTCTGTTCTTATCATTCCTTCTGCTTCCCTTGTGGGGAAAGCCATGTCCATTCTGTTTCAAGGAAAAATCCAAAGCCAAAGGCGAGACCCATGTGGCGCTCTGTGTCTCTGCAGGATTGACTGCGGGTGCCTTGTGATAAACCTTTAATTCCCTGGTGGGTCTGTTTTTGTATCCCTCCAAAGATTTGCGAAGAGCTTGTTTTACTTGGTTTAATTTCCTCAGAACAAAGCTCATCTGATCTTCCCACCCAGACTTGTGTGTGGCATTAAGTCTTCATTTTCATTAATGTTGGAGGGCAGCACGGGAATCTCATTTTAATTTGACATTTAAACATCTGTTTTCAATTTCCCGAGGAAAAGAGTGTGTGTATTTATGTGTGTGCGTGTGTGGGTGGACAGGGGCTAGCTTGTGGGGGTGATGAACCTGTTAGTTTTCAGAGCTGAGAGCAGCCATCTCAGCTGACCTTTAAAGGAGGGTTTGAATGTAAGAAATGATGGCAGCTAATTGCATTAGCTTCAACACAGCTCCAATTTGCTACTGTGGACCTGGGGGCCGATTTATTATACAGTACAGCAGTGTATCGTTAGATCAGGTTTGGCAGGGCCCAACATATGTTTGCCACTTCAAACTAAAACTCTGCTTTGATAAATGATTTTTTTATGTACAGTCATCTATGTGTCTTGCAGCAAGACGTGTCAGCCATATGAGATTGAATATGTTTTGTTCTTACACTGCTCAAAAGAGGAAATGCCGTGCAGAATAGATCCCTTTACCTTGACAAAGTGTATTGATATCTGTCCAGGTCCGGATATCCACTCTGTTCTATCCCATCATCTGCATATTTGAGCAAATCCAGGATGGACAAAGAGGCGTCTTCATGCTGGGACCTGTGACTTTGGCTCATTTCCACATATTAAGCTACAAACTGAAAATCTCTCTGTACACACACAAATACACACACCCACACATTGAGTTTGGCCTCTCTGTTAATAGCCCAGGAAATATTATCTGCAAGGGGACAGCTGCAGGCTCACTAGAGAGACAGAATGGTAGAGTAGGCTCATTATCCCAAACACAGATACAGACTGCACACACACTTTCAGGGCAGCAAATGGTGTGAGAGCCTTACATCACATTTTTTTCATATATATATATATATATATATATATATATATATATACATACAATTCTGGGTCCCAGCACAGGGTTATTGGGGATATACACATTGTGTATATAGGAAGGAGCAATACAGGATGCCTTATTTACACCAGGGGACAACCAATTCCACCACAGCTCTGGATCTGACAGGGCTTCTGGAGAAAGAGTTGGGGCTTTGTACCCTATCCAGATCTTCCCATCTGTCTGTCTGTCTGTCTTTCTGACAGACTGTCTGGCTGCCTCTGTCTCCCTCTTTCACGCTCTGCCTCAATCCCAAAGGATTTTGTTTTCCACTACGCAGATGTTCAGCGTTGTCTGCTGTGCTTCACTCAGCTGTGTTTATAACAAAGAGGTGTTGGTTTGGAGGTGGAGAGAGGGCAGTGAGGTGGGGGAGTGAGCGCTGCTGAGGAGGGGCTGGAGGTCACAGCACTATTGGTGTAAACACTGAATGATGCCAGTTCTCCCTCGGGCCTCCAACAAGTCAATACAGCATCTTTCCCCCCCTCTTCTCCTCCCAGTACATCCTTCTTTATTTTCCAGAGGGACAGACGCATGTGAACATCAGCTATAAGAGCTACAGTGAGCCCAGCAGGGGAAGTAGAGACCTGCCGAGAAGAGATGATGTGCAATTAAGGTCACAGTTAAAGTTGCTGAACTTACTCACCCAAGCATTTAAACACTGCATTGGCCATAAAGGGGAAACACGACTTCTCTCTTACCTTATGTGTACATATTCTGGCCAATATTTGTCATTGTCTCCAACTGATGCAGCATATTTACCTTTTTATGTTTGAACATTTAAAAAAGCACTTTTGAGTATTATCTGAGCCCAAGCTGGCAACATCATCTTCAGTGTTTGACTCACCTTTGTACACTTGGTTACTTTTAGAATAATCCTCTGAAGAGCAAGTTGGATTTGCTGATCCAAACAGACGGTTTCTTCAGATGGAGCTCTAATGGATCGGATGTTTAGTGTTTACATTCCTGGATGACTCAATCTGCTATTAACCATGCAGCCTGAACTTAGTGCACAGCTGTGCTGCTGAGTTTGAAACAAATGAGAGCGTGCAGAAAATTTAGGGAGTTACACACGTAATTGCTTTTCAACTATATACAGCACAGCTCCCATGAATGTATGGCTCACAAAATATCCACTGGATCCTTTTGCTTCTTTTCTGATAAATGTCGCCCTATGCTTAAGAATTTAGCTCTGCTTAGAAAGGTGTGGATTTGATCAGGCAGCAGGACTGTGGAAGCTATTATAAACCAGCTTCCTCTAAAACAAGGTTCCTTCTAATGGATTGAGAACTCAATGTTACAAGAAACAGAGAACAGTATTTGGGCTTGCCAATGACCAATTAAGTGCTTAAAGGGTTTAGTCAGGAATTTGTAGGCTGTCAGTAGGTGAGGGGTCGTCCAGTGGGCTTGACTTTGATCTGTGACTGAGCACTTTAGAGCAAGCTAAGGAGCGTGAGACAAAAGATAGTCAAAGCTCAATTTTTAGACCCAAAACACAGGAAAAATAACTTGTGTATAATTTCAAGTGTCGCCTACAGAAAGCAATGTATATCCACACGCTGCAGTGATCTTGCCTACTTTGTATATGGCCTTAATTTCAGAATGCAAGCGCTGCTGTTATATCTTTTATATGTATATATGCATTGGGGATGGGAACATGATTACTTTGGCTGGCTTTTTCTCCCCTCTTTAACACTGTAGATATGGAGTTCAGCGATATGTTTCTCTGCCCCTCAGAAGATAGATATGCACTGATCTGCTTTGCTGCAACTTCCACCTATTAATGATATTATTTTCTATTTTGATTTGGCAAGCAGGCAAAGATTAATGATTTGTAGGCAAGGCAAGTTTTGTAATTTTAGATTCTGACCTAATTGAATAGAGAACTGCTCAGTTAATCTTTTAAGGCTTTCACATCTATTCATGATCAGATTTGTATTAATAAATTGGACTCGAATGAAAAAAATTGGACCTCATGTATCCAAATAATGAAAATCCATGGCAGTGTCACCTGTTTTAGAGCACTTCTAGCAAGGAAAAATCAATGCAAATAAGTCCTTACCAAGAATGCTACAGTGGATCTATTGTAGACTATTCAGCCATGTTTACATACAATGGGTGCATATATGGAAGGTCAAATAGAGATAAAGATGAAATGATAGTTATTATCTTCAGTGCACAGTGATCATCAGTATGCAGTGAATGAGTAGCGAGATATGCCCAATATTTTGTCATTTGATACAAACCTTATTTATTTAAAGTGTGTTGTTTTACTTTTAAATACTGCAATTTTCTGCTTATTCAGCTTCCTTTGCCATACTTGCCCTAGAGGAGGACACAGACATTGTGTCAATTTTTCCTTTTTTGTCTTTCCTTGTAGTTCTACGTGATGACTTCAGACAAAACCCTGCAGATGTGGTTGTGGCAGCAGGAGAGCCAGCAGTCTTGGAGTGTCAGCCTCCTCGTGGACATCCTGAACCCACTATATCATGGAAAAAAGATGGAATAAATATTGATGACAGAGATGAGAGGATCACTGTGAGTAATTTTAACATTATTGCTAACATGTACTGAAGCCTAGACTGGATTGCATACAAAGATGCTTTGTTTAAATGTATGAGATAGAATGACCTACTACTGCGGGTCAAGTCATTACTGTCACTTCAGTGTTTGTTGAAAGATTGATTTGTTCAGCTCATTATTCACAAATAGCAATTTCCAAACCCAAAATACCCAATTTTGATTGCTCCAACATTTAATAACTGAGGTATGGATGAGTCTTGCTCCATTAGTCAGCAGCAGTGCATTGATTAGGGATGGCCCACTGATGGAATCCACCAGGAGAAGTGTAGATCAGGGGAAAAAATGAGCTGACCAGAATGGAAGAAAGATGCATTCAGCAGCAGCAGCTGCAGAATTTAAACAACTATCTACATTTCCTTTACAAGCAAACCACCAATTATTCAGCTTTAATTAAAATAGAACCCAGACCAGTGCAATGGTATCAATCAGCTCTACATGCTTACTTACTAAAGATGTTTCCAATATCCCTAGCTTAAAGGGTTGTGTCTGTTTTTGTTTTCCTTGAGCAGAAGTAGACTTTTACTTGGGTTTGATTTTGCTATGCGTGCTGTAAGTAAGTCAAACTCTGCAGTTGGCTAGCGCAAGCAGGCAGTAGTTAGTAGTGTGCCTGGATAACATTTTAACAATCTGACTAGTGGGGTTTTAAGGTTCTGGCTGCATAATGTAAAATTGTCAAGCAGTCAAACAGTTTGGCCCCCCAAGTGCTGACGATGTACTGAACTTTACTGTACAGTCATGGAAAATCTAATCTTGCCCAGATAATAAATATAAGCTACTAATAAAGATGTTCCACTCAGTTTGCCTGTAGTATATTGCTGAAAAACCAGCCTGGGCTACTTGTGCACAATATCATAAAAGTTGCTGGGCAGGTCAGAACTGTGATTTATCACTGCTGGCTGTCTTTAGTGGAGGACTGTTCATGACTAAACACAGCTTTGCACAGTGAGGGTGAGTTGAGGTTGGATATACTGAGCCTCACGCTCCTGAACAGTGCAGCTATTCTCTGTTTTTTTTTTCCTAAACTGCACAGGCTGGAAATCTGGACACTGCACAGCATGATTGAAAGAAACAAGCGCATAATCGAGTTTAAAGAATATTAAATCATATCTGTCTCAGAGTTTAGTCAGTCGTCATTGATAAGCACGAAAGCTTTCACCACTTAATGAACTCTTGATGACTGAGGGAATTTACTGTGTCTTGTGTTATTTGAGTATACATATTGTGCTTATCTGGCCTATGTATGCACAGTATCTCTGGCCACTGGATCACAGATAGTATTTTCTCCTAAACCAACTAAAATTACTTATGTTGGATGTTTGGATCTTCTGTGAAATAAAAAAAGAATATCTATGTCATCTTTTACCCTTTCGATTTTAGATATTATCTGCTGCACTACCTCATCTTTTGAAGATAAAGCAGTCCTGTTTCAACACACACACACACCACACACACACGCGTGTCCTTTCCCCTAATTACATTTTTTCACTCTAATAACAACACACAAACTATTTCTTTTGTTCTTTTGGTTTTCTGCAGTAATACTCGTTTTTTTCTCAGCATGGTGGAGGTGATGACTTATCTCACTGCTATACATGAGATTTTGTGCAGTGCTGGGTGAAATCCTTTGAGTAAACATTGTGAATACTGCTGCTGTAACATAGGTTAAATGACTCAGAGTTGTGTCCTTGTAGCTTGCAGCAATGTTGAGCCTTCTGTTGAAGTAAAAACAGTCTCGACCAGCTGGTGTTGCTCACTGTAAACTTCCTGTCAAGCAAAAAACCTTACTGACTGAGTGTTCCCAAATGACCACTTGAAAAGTAGAGCTAGACGTCATTTATGGCCATCGAAATATGCGTAATCAACTGTGGTGACAGATGGGAGTCTGGATGGTGTCCTGTGGACTCCCATGTTAACAGATCAAGTTGTATTAGAAATAGGAAAAATCATAGGGGAAGCTTGTTTATAGTATAGTAAATTTGGTTGGAATGAATGACCGTAGAGGGAGAAGTAGAGGTCTTTTTAATGTGATGAACAGCTGAGCTCGTCGAACCACACCCCTTCCAGCCTGCATTGTTATGTTTGGTTCAATCCACTTCTCTCACTATGCAACATGCTTAAACGTGCAGTCTCCTTGGTGATCATTGTTGATCAGAGCAAGGTCCCAAACCACCTGCAGAGGGGATTTTCTCTCTGCCTTGTACTATATAATGGGATGAGATGTCTTGTATTTGCTGGCTACAGCTTAAAACGAAGGTAATGAATTTCAGAAAGGAAGATGGAGCTGAGGGAATTCCTCTATTTTACTATCTATTTAATGTAGAAACACCACTGGCAGGCTGTATGCCATGTCACATACACTGATCAGCCAGAGCATTAAAACCACCTGCCTGATATTATGCAGCCCCCCTTTGTGCACCATTTCACATATATCCATGACTTCATGTGATTGGTTTCCCACAGAGTCATAAAAAGTGAGTTACCCTGTAATGCTGCTGTGCCACTAGCAGCAGCTGGCCGCATCACTCTCAACTTTGTCTAAATGGTCTTTCAGGAACAATAAGGGAAGGATAACTAAACAGAAAAAGGGAAAAATGCCAGTATTTAAGCCGAGACCATTGTCTTGTTAGAGCGGGAGTCTGTCGGCAGTATCATAAATGGCCAAAATGCAGCACATTGTCGTCCTCCTTTTGTGCCGTAGTTGTGGCTAATTATCGGCCTGGAAAATGAACTGCTGTGTGAATACCAACAGAGTTGGTGCTGAATGGGGGCTTTTGCATTATCAGCATTGCCAAATGACATGAGACAAAAGGCAACAGGATAGAGCCATCTCCCTCTACTGCAGGGATAATGGTCAGATTGTTGGGGCTTTCAGCAGCCTGTGTGCTGCACTGTGTTGCGTTGAGAGGATATGCATGCAGAAAAAAAGAGGACTGCTGCTGCATTCATTTACTTTAGCCAGCTCTCAGAGTCCCTGCTGCTCTGGCACTCCAAATATGCCTGTAGAGAATGGGAAACTGCCACAGACTCATAGAGGTAAGGATGTGGATAGAGTGAACAGGGGCCTTAAGTGGTTCCTCATGTCAAAGCCCTGTGGAACCAACAGTACAGCCCCCCTCTTTCTCTGCTGTATGGTCTGCCCTGACCTTGGGCCTTTGTGAGTGTCACAGTGTTTTAGCTGTTAAGCCTTTCCTCAAACAAACAGTAACATAATGATACTTCAAACCCTCCAGCACCACAGGGTGCCCCAAATAAGCCAGCTTTCCAAGCCTCTTCAAGTCCCTTTGCCTCCTGCTTTACCATGAATATTAAATGGGAGTGAAGGGCCAAGGAATGCCTCAGAACCAGAAGAATGTATCCATTGTGCAAAGTCATCCTTTAAGAAAGTTAGGCTTACTTCAGCTAAAACATAAAAACTGATGAAACACACTATATAGGTGTGTGAAGTGCAGTGATGTAGATGAGATGCTCAAGCATGCTAGTGACAGCACATGAAACTGGGCTTACTGGTGGTCATGGCTAAAGCAGATTTTTGCAATATTGTGTGTCAAGTTCTCTGTCAGAGGTTCACTAATGAAGGTATCAATTACATGCTTGCAGGGGGTGGTCCTGGTCTTGCAGGCTGATGTGTGCATTTAAAACCTTAAGCTTTATCAAGCCACAGAGATCACTGGTGCACTGTGCTATTGTCTGCGTCGCCGCTGACTGGCATGGTTGTCAGCTGAGAGTAGGGCTGAGGGGCCTGTGCTGGGGCCAGGGCTGCCTTTCCGACTGCCTGAGAACAAAGCATCTCCTCTGGCCTGTAATCAAAGCCCTGGGAAATAACAGCCATGACATTCACCTGCACAAATACACATTTACTCCCGTGTGTGTGTGTTGTTCACGTGTGGTTGAACGAATGTTCACTTGCTCTCACTTGTAGTTGTATGCACACAGAAAAAAAGAAAAAAAACATGGACCTATTCTTTAAAACCACACAGTAAGAGACAAAACTGTCGTCAAGCTCTGCGAGGTGGCTGAAAAAGTGCTTGCAGTCCTGCAGTGCCTCAGGTGTTCCCATAGGGACCTGTGGTTGTGTTGGATTTGGAAAGTGTTCCTCGGCTAGGCTTACCCTGAGGAGAAGCAGGCCAACTGATAGTGGCTTAGACTGTAAGTTGAATGTGACTGGAAATTGCAAAAAAACTTAAGACTAAGTAGTCCAGTTGGTCTGTATTTCTAAAAGCTCTGAGCCGAAACCCAATAAAAACCCTCTTTCACATCGAGCCATTATGTATTTGCGAGTGCATTTTATCACGGTGTTGTAATGGGCTTTTGGTACCTAAATGCTCACAGGCATTCTTGAGTGCAATCAGGAAATGTTTTCTAATGTTTGGGCTATGCTGTTTTCTGTTTTCTCTGTGTCAACAACAAGCCTCAAGTGTCTCTCAGACTAATATTGCTGTTTTTCTCTCCATGCCAAGCCTATCACCTTCTCTTTTGCTTTCACAGATACGTGGAGGAAAATTGATGATTACAAATGCCCGGAAGAGCGATGCTGGGAAGTATGTGTGTGTCGGCACAAATATGGTTGGAGAACGTGAAAGTGAAATAGCTGAACTTACAGTGCTTGGTATGAAACCTTTTTCGCCCTTTTAAAGTAGCTCAACTTTTTATTTTTTCCCCCATTTCTAATTCAACCCAAAAGACACGCACATCCACACATGGCTTTTTGTTTGTCTGCAATGCAAAACAGAATCCAGATGTTAAGCTATGATTTTCTCCCTCCCAGGGTACTAAATGGTGTCACTGACCTTTATGAGATAGAGTGAGATTATCTCCAATCTCACACTTTATTATGAATCTCAGGCTGGCCTTAGCAGCTTCCCTTCTCTGACAGCTGCATTCTATTTCACTACAAATGACCTCTGACCCTGATTGGATTCTCTCCTCTGTCCCAAGCACCGGGCATGTCAAGACTCCTGATTTTAGCACCAACTTCTTCACTTCCTTCATTTCTTCCCCTCAAGAACATCTTAAAATCTGTCAGAAACAGAAGCTCACTTTTTCAAGAAAATAAATACACTGAATTTAACAAAGAATACACAGGGGCAGCTCCTTTTACCTCTGAGTTTCATAACCAAGAAACTGTTTGACTATAAATCACCAAGGTTAGTTGTTAGGACTGATATGTCACCAGATGGAACGTGTTCAGAGCAGCTAAGAACTATGGTTTCTTTTTAGCCCTTCATAATAACAGTTAATGACAAAAGTACTTAGGACTTGGTGAACAGAGGAAGTCACAGCTGGACTGATGTTTACCACATGGTTAGTATATTATAGTAAGTAATTTTTCTTATAGTTGTCTATCTTAGTTGGAGTGGAACAAAATATCAATACAGCTTGCTCCTGTGATACAGTCGCAAATAATAAACACACTGGCAGCAAACATCAATATTTTTTTTTATTAAAATGTGCAGGTGCTCAAAAATTGATTTCCCCAACAATTTGAATTCCTGAAGTCAAAACTTAATGAGTCTTTGTGGTACCACTTATCCAATGAAGTGAGGTAAAGTGAAATTAAGTTGCAGTACAGAATAAGAGAAAATGATGGCGAGAGGAAGAAGGCGAATCAGAAAGCTGCTTAAGTGAACTGACATAAATTGAACTGAATAATAATAATACATAGACACTAACACGTTAGTTCAGCAGATACATAGTGTCTTCTTTTTGCTTTCTTGAGGGTTTTATTTTCTAATTCAGTTGCTTTGATATCTTGATGTATCACATTACTGTATCATAGATGCATTGTATTGCGAGTAAGTCTGGAATTTCAGCTCCTACTCTGTAACCAACATTTGACAGTTACTTTGCTTTGTTCTGTTTATGGAACAAAGTATAATTTCATGACTTTTTACAAGACTCCAAATAAATTATTTCAATTAAGCTTATTTCTCAGATTGCTCTAAACTCTTAAGCACAGAACTGAGATTTAGTGATGGAATCAAAGCTACATGACTGCAGGACTGCTGTGTGGCATTTTTTCATTTTCCGCTTTCTTCTCTGCAGAGCGTCCCAGCTTTGTTCGTCGCCCTGGTAGCCAGGTGGTGTTAGTGGACCAAAGTGTAGAGTTCAGGTGTGAGGCCCGTGGCGATCCAGTTCCCACTGTGCGCTGGAGGAAAGATGACGGTGACTTACCTAAAGGAAGGTATGACTCATCAACTGGTTTCATTTCATCACACAATACCTTCTAAGTCACTCACTCCCTCTCTTTGTGTGATCCACCCCTTGCTTTTGTCTCTGTCTGCAACTGTTTTTGTGTATTTGACAACATTTGATACATAGGTGCCTGTTTTAATCCAGGTTTGAGATTCGTGAGGACCACACCCTTAAGATCCGTCGTCTGGTCTCAGCTGATGTAGGCTCCTACACATGTGTGGCAGAGAACATGGTGGGCAAGGCAGAGGCATCAGCTACGCTCACCGTCCATGGTAAGACAAAATATTGCTCCAAATATATTATTCATGGCCCCATGGACAGCTGTTCTGAATTCATTTCCATTTTGGGTTATTGTGTTGCTTAATTTATATGCAATTTAGCCCAGGCATGGAGCAATAATAGCTTTCAGCTCTAGTACTATATGGTCATCACTTTCTACTATTCTTTCTCAATTAGCTGATTGATTTCTAATAAAACAAAACGTAAAAATCCATAACAGCTGTAGAGATATCCACATGGGAGCGCAACGGTAATCGATTTCATTTGCCCTATACAAGTGGCATTTCTCTGGAGGCCTGTCTTCCTTCATGTTTTAAGACATACAGTACTATATGTGAAACTTTGGGATAGATTTGTGCCACCAGCGATCTTCTCTGCTGGATGTCTTATTAGCACAGTTGGAATATAAAGCAGCTGGTCACAGAGTGTGAACATTTAGAAAGAAACCATTCAGAGGAATTGGGGGCTGGGATCACCCCAAAACCCTCCTGAGAATCAGAGGAACACAGAGACCATTTAACAGCAAACTAAAGGGAATGCTGGGAGTCGGGTCAGACAAGAAGGGAGGGAAGGAGGAGGAAGCTTAGTGGGACTGGATGACGGGATAGTGAGTATGTTGGTCTTGGAGGTGGCTCACCAGTGATGCAGAACAGGTTGGGAATTGGGGCTGGGGGCAATTGTGGTGAAGAGGATAGAAGAGGATAGAGGGGAAGAAAGAATTCTCTAGTGAGGTCAGTCATATTAATGTCACTGCCAGCAGTCTGCACAACCGAGATTTAAAGAGACAAGGCAATTCTATTCTTCTGCCAACCCCCACATGCAAAAACAGATACTTCATCTTCACATGGCTGCCCTTTACAATTATTTCTTGCTTTTCACCACAAGACAGCAATCTTTAGATTGGATTGAGGAGCAAGATTAAGCAGACCTGCCAATAAACCCATCAATAAATCTGCTTCTCTTATTGCTTTTTTCCATTCTTTCTCTCTCCCTGATGAAAGCTTGGTTAATGAAAGGGAACAGCACTGATGCACCAGTTCAATAAGCTGTTCTCCTGACTTAGAGTCATATTTGAAATTCTAAAACCTCTCCTGTCCTGTGTCGAAATTAAATGTCTTAACCTCAGGGCAGATCCCTGCTGTGTGCATGGAGAAGCGAGGCACTGACCACTTTTTCATGCATTACTATATGCTTTTCAACTCCCACATGTTATAAGTGTTAGAAAGCTGTGAAAACCAAAGTTTAAAAAAACACTTAAACTGACAACCTATCCGCAAAGAAAAGCGCTTTCATGGATTTAAAGGTCAAATCCAGATTTTATTCTAACATTGGGTGAAAAGAAAATTATATGAATAAATCCCACGAATCCCCCTTCTAATGGTGTGGTTCAGTCACACTATAGCTCATGCCTGAACCAGAGTTTCTAGAATCATTTCCATCTACTCTCCAGATTCCTGAGTTTCATGAGTTTTATTCAGACCAGGACATGAGGAGGCCATCAGGGTTGTGGCTACTGAGTAGTCCAGCTAATTAAAGACAAGCCGGCCACAGTCCCACGCCCGGAAATGACATGCTTCTAATTACAGATGTGGGCACAGGAATGGAAAGAAAAACCGGGTAATTGTATGTCTAAACAGACCAGAGTAGAGGAAACGATGTACAGGTAGTAAGATGTCGCTTTAGTAGTGAAGACAACAGTATTGTGGGGGGCAAAGGTTTAGTTTGTGGGTTTAGTGGGCATTACTGTTCTCCAACATTAAGAGTCAAAATAGGGCAAGATTGGTAAGCCTCTTCATAACAATAACTGAGAAGTTAAGGGGCATTTAAGGCTGAAATGAAATTAATAAAAATATTCTTTGATTTCAAGTTTTTCTTCTAAATAGTGGTGATGTGTAACTGGATGATAAAACTAGTCTAATTAAAACTGGATTAAAAAATGGTTAAATGTGAAAGTCATTTCCTATAATGTCATTATGAATTGTTTTTATCATTGCAGTTGATTGAGCAGAAATAATTATAGAACTATACCAAGACTACCAAGACACACACTTTTAAAGATACTGGCCTTCAAAGCTAATCTCTTGGGAGTTTGACGGTTTCTGAGAGGAAAACTGCTCTGTATGGACGAGGAGATTTTCACACTTTCCGTGGTCAGATTGTCAGTGAACAATGACGACATTGTGAAAGTGGCGCCTGGGGCTGTTTTTCTTTCAATGTGCTCTGCTCTCATTACGAACTTAATCAGTAAATTATTGTCTTACACGCATTTTGTCAGTCCACTACAGCTTCTCTGGACTTATAAATATGTCAAGTAAAATGTTCATTTGATTGATGGAAGAAACGCAGAATCGGCCAAGTCACCGGCTCTGTTTATAGTTTGATTGTAAAGTTGTTAATTTAAGCCACATGAGATGTAATAGTGAGATGGGTTGTTCAGCTGTTCATTAAGGTATGAGAATACAAAGCCTATAGTATTTTAGAATTAGAAAAAAAGCGATCTGTGCCTGGTGTGTTTGGATAATGTTTATGCAGTATGTTTGTTAATTAAAATTTACCAATGGATGCCTTAGGAATTGTTTCAGATTGTATTGGACAGAATTCAAAAAGTAAACATGTTATTTTTCCTCAGCTGGTTAAGTTTGTCCTTATCCATGATTTATGTGTAGAAAGGTCTTGAATGGAATGGTGGTCCCCAGAGCAGCACTGCTAATAACCCATGTAAAGGGTCTGGAAGGAGACTTGGAACTGGTGCCAAAAGAGAATGAGAGGAACTTTCCCGTCAGCTTTCCATGTGCATTTACAGTGATGATGAATACCAAAACCTAGTTCGATTATTTGTCTGTTGATGTGAGCACTCCATTTCTACTAATGTATAGAATACAACATCTCAGAGGAGGACAGAATTAAGTGTGATGTAGCTCTCCCAATGGGAGCTGCTATTAATCAGGCCAAATCCTCTGCGTGCGACCCTACTTTTGTGTTGATGACAGGCCCACTGAACAGCAGCACTCTTCAAATCTCCATAAATATCACTGCTCTGGTATTTGGTACATAGTCTACCTCCTATTGGGCTGGATGCGACAATATTCTGTACGTTTTCTCCAGCTGCTCTGATCAGCTTATCGATAGACTGACCTCTGGGCTGAAAGCCAGAAGAAAGCCCACAACAAAGTAGCCAGGTCATGTTTAAAGCTCTCCTCTCCCTCCTGGTCCACAACTGTGATCACAGCAGCATGGGAGAGGTAGGGTTACCTAATTAAAGGCTTAGACACACATGAATGAGTGTGTGGAAGTGTTGTGGGGGTTGTGTATTTGTGGGTGTGCATTGTGTGTTTCTAGAGCATCTCACACATAGACCATGTAGAACGTCTTATAGGTGTGTTTGATGTGCGTCCTATTTGCATTTTAAAGGCCAGCATAGGCAGGGGGAGGAGGAGGAGTTTGGTCATTACTCTGACTGACAGCGTTTATGTTTCTGAGGGAGCTGTTGAAGCAGACAGATTAGATAAGGTGAGTGATTGGCCGAGGGAGATTTATGACCAGAGAGTGACAGTTAGTGTTCACCTTGTGTTTTTATGGACCTGGCTTACATTTGCATGGCTATGTTTGATGCACTATGATCTAGCCGCTCCTAAGGGTGCACTAAACCTCATTAAGGGTATAGGGATGTTCACCTTCACACAACACCTGGAACAAGAGAAGGATAAACAAAACATGATGTTGCTAAGCGTAAAACATCTGTCCTGCTTGTTTCATATCTCTGTGCTGTTTTATTTTACAGTCTACCATTTTTCCTGTCCTTGAATACATCACAAAACTCAAAGAACATTGAATCAGATGCTCAGTGTTTTCATATGAGAATGCATGTTAATTCTTTGTATTATGTATTATGGCATCCCTAGGGTTTGAGTCAAGAGTGAAAGATGACACGTCTTACTGATGACATGATTATTTGTACATGTGGACATCACATTGTTTCCCTTATCTCTACTCTTTGTGCCATGCTGGTTATTATTTATTTATTCATCTTTGGGTTTTTTGTTGTGTTTTTGTTTCCTTTTTAGTCGTGTCTGGTAAGTTGAAATGTCACCCGTCACCTATTCACCGTCCTGACAGAGACAGGAAGCTGTCACAACCCCCCTCCATTCTCCTCCCATCACTTCTCCACCCTCCAATCAGCACTCATGTTTCAGTTGTCACAAGCAACAGTGGCAAAAGGACATTAATGGGTAAAAAAGTATGCTCAGCTTGGGCCTCCAAGGTAAAGCCGCATCATTTCATTCTATTATTTTCCCCTTTTATGCATTACCAAAACCCCCATTTTATTCATGGACAAATTATGTCTGTATTTCAAGTGACAGTTTTCAGATTGCCTTTCTTATGTGTTATACCACCACTGTGTACTAAAAAGATGAAAATGTGTCCAGTTAGAATATCTGAGAGCATATCCAGAGTGCATTTGGAATAAAGGGGTATACTGGCCTGCCTCTCGACCTCCAGAATAAGGTTATGTGTCCTCACATAGAGACCTAGATCAGTGTCACCATATGACATTGGGCTGTGTCACCACACTTTGTCTGAGGTGGACCTTGTCATTAAGATGCATTGACTCTGTTTTGTGGCTGAGGTCTGCACTACTGGAGGGTGTCAGCATGGACAGATGGCTTAAATTTATTCCCCATTTCCATGTAAATTTTATTGGTCCATGCCCTTGCCCATGCAAATGAGGGACATGGGAGTGAGCCTTGTTTTTTTCTATTCATTACAACAATAATATGCTTGCATTTTTTCATTTGATCCACGTACTGTTTGATCTGCTGTGCACACACCATGCAAAGTTTTAAAACAGAACTGGACTCCTCAAAGAACAGATCTGAATAAAAACACAATGGCCTGCAGCCAGTTTTCTTTTGTCTTCCAAACCAATTGTAACTATAATATTGTGATAAATATAATAACATAGTATGCATTTTTTTTGTTTATTCATTGGCTAACCACCCTCATGGCTTTCCCCTAGTGCCCCCAGCATTTGTGGTAAGACCAAGGAACCAGGTGGTTGGAGTTGGCAGAACGGTCACCTTCCAGTGTGAAGCCACTGGAAACCCACAACCAGCCATTTTCTGGCAGCGGGAAGGCAGTCAGGTAAATAAACTGCTGTAAAAGTTTTTAGTTCAAAACTTGCTTTGGAAATATCCATTTGTGGACTTAGTTCACATGATATCTCACCACTTAAGACAAATATGTGCATGCTATTTAAGAATGAAATCTTCCATCTGTTCAGTTGATTCACTCCAATCAAATACTAAAATGATGACCATATGTGATTGATTTTTATCCTTTATAGAACCTGCTGTTCTCCTACCAACCTCCTCAACCCTCCAGCCGGTTTTCTGTATCTCAAACCGGGGATCTGACCATTACTGATGCTGAACGCTCAGACATGGGTTACTACAGCTGCCAGGCCCTCAACATTGCTGGCAGTGTGATCACCAAGGCTCTGCTAGAGGTCACAGATGGTAGGCAACCTCTTTTAAACACACTTTCTGCATACAACAAAGCCTCAGGGAGAATTGGGAAGACTGGGGGAAATTTAAGGATAAATTTTGGAATTTCACATGATCTTTTGCTCATGAGCATAATTCTGTTCAAATGTGATCCTGTAGCTGTGCTTTAGAGAATATTAATATCCAAATTGAGGTTTTTGAGGTTTGGTCTGGCTAGTTCGTTGTGTTCCTGTCAGAGGTAGAGACTCTCTGGTGCCTGTGCACCCAGACCGTGGCGCAGTATTTGGCTTTGCTGGCTTCACACTGGCTAATGTCTCCTTCAGTATTCCATGGCTGGCTTGCTGCTGTCTACTGTTGGAAGGCTGGGGCTGTGTGGTGAGGTCTGGATTGGGTCCTCTAATTACCCTGCTAGCCAATCCTTGACAGCCTGGTGGACAAACCTTGGCTTCACTTCCACCATTCCCACAGTGATCTGGGCAGCTATTACTTTGTCTATGACACACCTAGATTCATCCCTTCATTTAACAAATGTCCTTCTTCATTTAAGGCCTACAGTGGTATGCTCGAAATCTACCTCCTCTTCTCTCTCTAGATAATAATAACAGTTATTAAAGTGAGCAGGCCGCTCTGAGGCCACCACTTCTCCGCAGGCAGATTTGGTAATTACAGGTCATGCTGACAGTGTTTTAGTAATTGCACAATCCCGGCACAAAAGCAAAGACAAAGCAGCCCACAGATTACACCACAGCATGGTTCTGAAGATCTATGCACACATACATACATCATTATGTGTTGCCTTTACACTGTGTTAGATATTAATTTGGGTTCTCCTCACTGAATAACGTGCTAGTAAATCAGTGGGGCTGACAGCAGTGGTCCTCAATAGTGCAATGAATAATAATAATCAGAGGGATGGAGAAAACCTATAGTAGAAATATGACAAATCTTACACAGTAGAGGTAAAAAAAATGGATTCATGTAATTAACATCTGGCTTTTCTGTGCATTACAGGCTTTTTCTGTCAAATACATGCTTTCTCTCTGTGTCCTTGTTTGTTTTTCATGTTGAACACCCCGGGTTCATAGGCTGTGAGGTAGGAAGGAGTTTGAGCATCCTCGCGTTAATACCTTTGTCTGTTCTGGCTAGATGTTTTTTAAACCTTTTTTCCCCTGTTTAGTGTTTTACGGCAGGGGGGATGGGCCAGAGAGTTGTTGGCTGCAAGCTTTTTTATGTATACTGCTAGGCGTCTGGTAGATCTGCAGCGAGAGGACCGAAGTGTCTGAGGCTCTTTCATTTTAATTACACTGTTTTTATTTGGCTATGTTCAACTCCTGCTGTTGAATGATTAGAAAATTGCTTCCAGTTCTTAAAATTGAATTTAATTCCTCTCCTGCTACCCTTGCAGTTTTCACATTCTTTCATTGTTAAACGGTTGTTTATCCAATTCTCAGCGTTGTATACCTTTTGTGTGTTTTCTCCCACAAGCTGAATATAATTGTCTGGATCCTGTGTTGTTTCTCACCCTGTCACACCACATGAAGACCTTCACAGATTTCCACATAATTGCCCATTTTCCTTCCTCCTTCCACAGTTGTGTCAGACCGCCCGCCACCAGTTATCCGTCAGGGCCCAACCAATCAGACAGTGGCTGTGGATGGTACAGTGGTCCTCAACTGTGTGACATCTGGTAACCCCACACCCACCGTCCTTTGGAGGAAAGACGGAGTCTTAGTGTCCACACATGACTCCAGGGTCAAGCAGCTGGACACAGGTGCACTGCAGCTACGCTATGCAAAGGTAATCCATGTAAAAACATTATCAATTCCCAATTTAACATCAAGTAAAGTGAATGGACAATGTAATACCCAGTACTGTTCTGTGACTGTTTGGAGTTATTTTGAGATTTCACTCAGAATCTGTTAACTTATGTATACTGCAAAATATGTGATTTTTTTCTTATCAAGATTTTTTTTTTCTCTAAATCAATTTAAAATGAACTTTGAGGTTGCCCATATCACATACATAATGTGTTTGGCAAACCCCTGCTGGTTTGTAAATAAAGCATGTGTTGCCTGCCAGCATCCAACCCCCAGTGGGCTGTCAGTCAGTTGTCATGGATTTGAAACGGAATCTGTGAAGTTGAACAGTCTGTAGTTCTTGTCAGTCAGCAGGCGCAGTGGGCTGTGCGTGTGTGTGTGTGTGTGTGTGTGTGCGCGTGCGTGCGTGCGTGTCATAGCAAGCTGTGTGATGCTGAACACACTTATAGGTAGAGGCAAGTAGGGGGTGCTGACGTGTCTTCCAGATGGAGGCGTCATTAGGTCAGAGTTCACGTCATTTTTCCATGTTCTGATGAATGCCGGCACATCTTGTGGTGACAAGATGGCAGTGTGTCTGAGCCATCAGGCAGGAGGAGATAGTCCCTTAGTCTGCAGGCACTTTATATTAATGAACTTGTCATTTATACCAGAAAAGATTTTAATGAAGATGTTTTTGATATGTGGGATAATATATTTTATTCATATGATGTTGGGAGAGTTAGTGTTTTAATTGATTTTCTTCCCATTTGGGGTAAAAAATGGACAGGACATGCTTATGTGTCTTCTAGTACTACTACTACTACTACTACTCTTTCAGTTTTTTTCTGTTTTACTTTGCCTAAACATAAGCACAGCAGTTCTCAGCATACTATGCATCACTAATAAACAGAATGATTAGTTTTATACACAGGATTTGACTGCAGTTGACAAAACAGACATTTTAAAAAATGGAGAGTGTAGAAATAATTTCTTTTAATTTTACCATCATGATTATGTTTCATAATTGGTTTATTAGCAACCATCGGACTGAATGTCTCAGAAACCTGTCAATACATTTTAGATAAATTTGGAGGAAATTTAGGCCTCAAGCCAAGAAATGTTGATTTGTTTTTGGCTGGGATCCAGATCTGGGAGTCAGTCCAGAATTTTCATTTTATTTTTAGAGAAAGGGTATTTCTTTAGTTTTATCACAGATTGCTACATTTTGAGTGAACAATATGTCACATTTGCCAGATGTTTTCCTATATAGTTAGGTCCATAAGTTTTGGAACAATCAAACATTTTGCTTGTAATTTTTCCTTTGTACACCAGCAGAGTGGATTTTGAATAAGTCAGAATGTGACTGATGCAGGCATTCATCTTTAATTCCAGGGGTTTGACAAAAGCATTGCATCAACTGTTTAGAAATTATAGTCATGGTACAATACATAGGCATAAAAGTAATGGGACAAACTAATGTTCAGCTGCCTTCAGTTGCTGCTTATTTTTGGGTCTCCCTGCCTTCAGTTCTGTCTTCAGTAACCGAAAAGCTGCTCTATTGTGCTGAGATCAGGTGATTGGCTTGGCCACTGAAGAATATCCCATTTCATTCCCTTGAAAGACTCTGTTTCTTTAAGAGTATGCTTTGGATCCTTATCCATTTGTACTGTGAAGCAGCATACAGTTAGTTTTGCAACCTGAGCAGAGACTATAGCCCTGTACACTTCAGAATGAATCCTGCTACATCTATTAGCAGTCAATAAACTCTAGAGACCAAGTCCCAATGATAGCCACATATGTCCATGCCATAACATTACCTCCACCGTGTTTGACAGATGATCTGGTATGTGGCTGTTCCTTTCCTTTTCTGTACTTTTCTCTTTGCATCATTCCGGTTCAAGTTAATCTTTTATCTGTCCAAAGAATTTCTTTGCAGAACTGAGCGGGCTCTTTAAGATGTTTTCTGGCAAAATCTATCTGGCCTTCCTGTTCTTGAGTGTCACCAGTGGTTTTCATCTTGTTGTAAAACTTATACACCTATGTCCTCAATGTAGTTACTGTTACTGTTGTTACTGACTTGGCTAGATGTTGTGGAGTCTGTTTTTTAAACCAAGTAAAGAATTCTGCACTCATCCATTTCATTTGTCTTCTGTGGTCTTCCAAGGCCTTTTGGTGTTGCTGAGCTAGCCAGTACATTCCTTCTTTTTAAGAATTTTCCAGATTGTTGATTTGGCACTCATAAGTTTTTGCTATCCCTCTGGTAGGTTTGTTTTGGTAGGTTTGATTGCCTCCTTAACTTACATCAACATATCTTTGGACCTCATATTGAGAGCTTCAGTGAACAGCTACAAAATGCAAATTCAGCACTTAGAATCAACTCCAGAGCTTTTATCTTTTTTAGTTTGTCATGAAATACAAAGGAACAGGCCTAACCTGGCCTGCTTTTCAGCCAATTGTCCCAATACTTCTGAGCCTCTGAAAATGGGGGACTGGTTAATATGGCACATTTGAACAGAATTCTTTTGTCAAACCCCTTGAATTAAATCTGAAAGCAATTTGATGACATTTTACCTGATTTAAAATCCACTGTGGTGGTGTACAGAGACAAATTACAAATAGAATGAATGTCCCAAAACTTATGGACCTAACATGTATGTATTGCGGTGCAGATCCAAATCTAATGAAGATTATTTTTCACTAACAGAATATTAAAAACAAACTGCAGCCTTGTTAGAAATGTGTGAGCTCTGTCGATATTTTTAATGTCTAGTTCCAGAAATAAATTATTACTAAACTCCATATTGCCACACAGTGGTTCATGTTTTCTAAAATGCCAGTGAACCCCTTGTCCAACAAAGTTCTATCTATCAAGCACATTTATAATCAAATTTTCAACATATACCTTTAGTACAGATTGTCACTGCATCTGTTGCACAGAACAGTCATTTTCATGTTTGGTATTCAGGTGGATGGCAAAGGAAAAAAGGTCTCCAATTAGTGTATGATCCTGTGAAAATCTTTTCCATTTGACTAGGAATGCTCTGCCACTTTTGGCCTTTCCAGCTGCTTTCCCCCAGTTTCTGCTCAAAAGGAGATGATATCATGATTATCAGGCAATGACAGCTGCCTGCTACAGACTCCGTCAGAATGTCAATAAGCAGAGCAATGATGGTGGTGAGGAGATAACAAGAGGCAGAGATCAGTTCAGGAAACCATGAGACACATTTAAATAATTTCCATTTAAACAAATACCCCCCCTCTTCCTTCTCCTCCTCCAGCTCAGTGACACTGGCACCTACACCTGCATCGCCTCCACACCCAGTGGAGAGGCCTCATGGAAAGCTTATTTAGAGGTCCAAGGTAAGCCTAACTGCTTTTCTAATAGGAGTAGCTTTTTTTCTTTTAAACTGGTGAATGTGATCATTTAAACTGAGAAAGAACAAGAGACGTGAGACTTGGAGATGCTGCACATGCTGCTGGGTTTTGTAATAAGGCAGTAAACTACATTTTCCTTACGGTTTACCTGTCTCTGTTCTACATTTAGAATTTGGGGCCCCGATCCAGCCAAACAGACCTACTGACCCAAACCTGATCCCTAGTGCCCCTTCCAAACCTGAGGTCACTGATGTTACCCGTACCTCCATCACCCTTTCCTGGAAACCTAACCTTAATGCTGGAGCCACACCCACCTCCTATATCATAGAGGCCTTCAGGTAAAACTTGACCATGAATGAACTAATGATTGGATGACTTTATTTAAAGCTTTTAAATCTTAATTCTCTATGCGGTGTGTCCACAGTCATGCGTCAGGAAGCAGCTGGCAGACCTTGGCAGAGCATGTGAAAACTGAGTCATTTGTACTGAAGGGCTTGAAGCCCAGTGCAGTCTACCTCTTCTTAGTACGGGCAGCCAATGCCTATGGGCTAAGTGATCCCAGTCCAATCACTGATGCTGTGAAAACACAAGGTGAAAGCTACTTTCTTACTGATATGAATTTAATATACAATAGAGTGGTGTTTGTTTTTTTGTTTTTGCAGTTTAAAAAGTTGATCACCACTTTCATTTCATGTGCACACAGATATCCCTCCCACCAGTCCAGGTGTAGACCATCGTCAAATTCAAAGGGAGTTGGGAGAAGTGGTCATCCACCTGCACAACCCCACTATTCTCTCCTCCTCCTCTGTCAGGGTTCAGTGGACAGTGAGTATGATTTTAGCAATGAATGGACTGTTATCAACTCTCTTTTTAGGCCCAGTATCATTGGTATAGCTAGTCTCTAAAGCTTCAAGGTTAGTTTAGTGATATGCCTACAGTCGATTTGTCAGAGCACTCAGCTGAGCAGATGTACCAGCATCCTAGCACCCTGCAGAGAAAGGACACTGCAGAAAGCTGCCTGGAACACAGTCCAAGTGTTCTTAGTGTCCATCTGGCATCAGCCTGAACTGGTTGGCTGGCGAAAAACCAAAAATCTGCAGTTCTTATCCACAGTGGACCACTCAGCCGCCCAAAAGCTAGGCTACAGAGCTCAACCTCCTGCAACAGGCCATGTCGTACTATATAGCCATGTGTGCCATGCCAGGCTGTGCCCTCTAAGATTGAAAACACTTGACGGCTGTTAAAATAATACGAGTGAGAAGGAAGAAGCTGCCAGCTCATGCTCTTAAGTGGAAATGGCTTACAGATGTTAAAATGGATAGGTGGGCGAGGAAGAAGTAGAAACAGCAGGTCATGGTGAATTTTCTGTGCTGGTACAAGCTGAATATTAAATTCTGATGTCCTAATGTAACTGATCTGGTTCTTGGATCTTTTTGGGACACTGAACAAACACATATTAGCTCCCCACTGCCTACCTTGCATAGTAGGCATTAGACTGTAGGACAGGTCAGTGAAGGGTAAAAACAATCCCAGTTTTGTCTCTGGACACAAGGCCACCCCGGCATTCTCAGGTATTATGAAGTGTCATACTGAGTGATGAATGGGGCTGAGGAAACGTAAAAAGGATACTGACATGTCAAGACTGATTTAAAGCATTACTGCCCAGTTACTCTGTCTCCCTGGAATGTTCCAGTAAAATCACATGACATGAGGGAGCGCCACAGTTTCCTTTTTTTGTGGGGTTAAATCTATTCTCAATGTGCAGTTTTTTGGTTTTACATTTTCCTTTGTGTTGTGGTAAATGGTTGCACAGTTTTCAGCCTAATGAAGACCACCTGAGCCGGCAGCATATTTCATGGGGGAGGGATAAAGGAATCGCTAAAATCTTTACAAGCTTCTGCTGCTTGCCTTCCACAGGGACTCCTAGGGATATTAGCGTACTAGTTAGTGGTTATTCTTTTCTTTAGCCATGCTAGCTGTGACATTAATTATGCTTACAGTAGATTTAAAAAACTAACAGACAAATCCCTTCAAATTATTTTCTTTATTTAGCTACATCATATGCCTTTTTCTTTTTTCCTTATTGTTTACTTCCTGTATAAAGATGCACTTTTTCTTCTTTTGCCTAACTTTAGCAGTCACTGGAGAGCAGGACAGGATGAGACAGGCAGTTCTGGGAGTCTGGGCCCTATTTAACCAGCTCCAGACTTGGAGGAACCTTTGGCCAATGACCTCATAGTGTGGTTTGCACAAATCACTGCTGCTCCAAATGGCGCATAGACAGACATTCGAAAAGAGAGATGTAGATGGGGATGGATAAACAGAGGGGTGATGTGATGAGTTAGCACCCCATTCCATCTGCGTCTGGCGTATCGGTTGCACGAATCCCTAGTTGTCCAGTGATGCTACAATTTATTACACTGCTGTATCATTTTCCACTGTGACTTGTGAAGCGCATAATGAAGTCAAGCTGACACCACCTTTGCCTGTGTTCCCGCGGCGTTCACCAGGTGGAGCATCAGTCACAGTACATCCAGGGCTACAAGGTGATGTACAGGCCTGCACCAGAGGGGCAACAGAGGAGTGAATGGGCCGTCTTTGAAGTGCGAACCCCTGGGGAGGACAGTGCTGTTGTTCCGCACCTTCGGAAGGGTGTCACATATGAATTCAAAGTGCGCCCCTTCTTCAATGAATTCCAGGGAACAGACAGTGATGTCAAAATTGGCAAGACGCTGGAGGAAGGTGGGGGGATGTGAACGTGTGCGGATGTGTGCGAGTGTGCTTCAGCGCTTGCATGTGTGCATGCATGCATGTATGTTTTCATGTTTACACAGTTTTATATGCACAGCTTGCATGTGTGAGAGCACACAACAGCTGCTGGCAGCAGGCGGGATCATGTTATCGTTAACTGTGTTGCATTCACGCATACTTGAGTATGGCAAGCAATATACAACACTCCAGCGCAAGTGTTATACTCATTTTTCATAGGGTGTGGTTGTGGCAGTCTCGTGAGGTTTGGTTTAAACCCAACTGCAAATTTTAATTTGTAGTGAACACTTCAGAGAAATGTGAGTGCAGTGTTTACTGGAGTGTGCGTGTTTTTGTGTGTTGCATGTGTGGGAGTGTTTTGATCTTTTTTTCTGCTGGATTCTCCTTTGTTTCCAATTCTGTTGATAATTGTTTCTGGAGTTCTAAACACAATGTTTTCTTTCTCATGAGCAGCAAAATGTATGTTTATAACACTCGCTCACAGTGTGACTTCTATTTTTTATACGCTTAATTACCGTCACAGGTTGGCATTCACACGCCACCATATACCCCGCCACTCTAACCGCTGTCTGTTTTGAGTAAACAGTTATTTGCTTTTACCCAAAAAAGCACTTACATTAAGCAAAGTGACTTTTTTTTGACAATTTTGATAATTAGCCATTTGTTCTCACATCAGCTTTAGTCTCACACAGAGATAAAGAACAAATTCTGACAGCTAAATTGCACAGAGGAGGCAGGGAGAGACTACAGGCACTTAGGGAAAAAAACTGTATCATGTATGAACATTTTTTTTTCCCTTTTGTCTACCTCCCCAGCCCCCAGTGCCCCTCCTCGTAAGGTTACAGTGACAGAGAGTGGGGACAATGGGACTGCCATCATCGTCTCCTGGCAACCCCCTCCAGAAGAGGAGCAGAATGGGGTGGTCCAGGAGTACAAGGTAACAAGGAGAAAAAAAAAGAAAACAGCAGTTACCGCAGGTCTGAGCAAGTGTGACTGTTCGGTAGAGACACAAAGGAGACATAAACAAGGTGCAGACAGAGAAGATAAGAGAAAAAACCGAGAAAGAAACAGTACATAGACATGGAAAGGTAATGCATTCCCGGATGAGGCATACCTTTGTACACTTCCCAGTGCTGTGTGTGTGCTGACAAAGGTTCAGAGGCAGGAGAGGAAAGTTGGAAAACTAGTGGAAACAGTTGTGAAGCAGTGCCATCTGGTGGAGTTGGTAGACTCACACAGCTTAGAAGTGAGGAACTATTTCTGCTATGCAGTTTTTTTTATTCCCACACTGGTATCTTATTTTCTTTGCTGAACTGTAGTTATGCTTTAAGTGGTAAGTACAGATGTATATGTTTAATAAAGATGAAATGCATGTGTGTTTGAGTCCTTGGCAGATGATTAATTTTTTTTACATTTAATTGCAGAAATACTAATGAAAATATGAAGAATTTTTCTTTGAAGACAAACTACTGACAGCTGTTGATAATATATTAGAGATATCCATGTAGTCTGTATAAGAGTGAATGGTAATAAACTATTGACAAAGGATTAAATAAAGAGAATGACCTCATTTCTTTGGTTTTGGCTGTGCTAATGTATCCTCCTTTCTATAGTGCTTCTATTAGTTCCCTTCTCCACCTCCTTCCCTGATAATGTTTGCCCTTTTATAATAGCCTCATTTTGGACAGCACTGGCCTCTCATACATTATGCTGTGAAAGTCCTTTATTTTAATTGGAAAGCCTTTTTGAGACACAGGGAATATAGGTGAGTAGCAGAAAAGGGGATAAGGCAGAGTCTGTGAAAAAGTTAAGCCACTGTTAATTTTCCAGGTAAATGTTTTCTGGCGATAGACTTTAGAGTAATTTCATGGTTTTTAAGTACAGTTCGAGAGTGTTTCCTGCTCATTACTGAACCCAGTCCCCAGCGACACTGCTACTCACATTTTTTTTAAGATACACAGGGAATTTTAAGCCTTTGTAGTTTTCATCACACAAGTGCAAACACTTACATGCCGGACAGCACAAGCATATCAACGTAGTTACCTGGTGGAAGGAGGTGAGGGGTAAAGAAAGCAGACTGCCAGAGTTCCAGTGAAGGGCTCTGGATCTCATGCTGTTGTTACTTCTATGGCCTGGTTCTAGTCGATCTGTGAGTTGGCTCTCCCTTTTCCTGACATTAGAGCTGTCTGCTAAGATTGGGTTAATGTTTTTCATTGGTTTAAGGCTACTCCTTGATATGTTATGGCTACATCAGCTAATAATGATCCTGTGTTGAGCATATTCTGTAAAACATAGAATGAAGTTATAAAATGTTTTAATACCTCAGAGATGTAACACAATACCCACTGTGTGCTAAAATGTTGCAAAAATGGCTCCAGCCTATTATAGAAAGGCGTACTGGTGGCAGCTACCAAACTGAATGTTGTCACGAAACGTTGAGAACATTCCCTCAATTTCCACTTTGTCTTTGTCTCTGTTATGGCAGATTTGGTGCTTGGGGAATGAAAGTAAGTACCACATCAACCGTACAGTTGATGGCTCAACCTTCTCCGTGCTGATTCCGAGTCTGGCCCCAGGGATCCGCTACAGTGTGGAGGTAGCAGCCAGTACTGGTGCAGGTCCTGGGGTCAAGAGCGATGTCACCTTCTTCCAGCTCGGTGAGTAGAAGCAACTGTTGGTTCTCTCTCCTAGTATCCTTTTTTAAAACATTACTTTGAGTGCCTTTTCCTCTGTCCACCCTTCCCACTGAGTGAATCCCAAACATTTGAGAAATAATTATGGCATTAATCCAGGCATCTTAAATGAAGGGCTTTTCAGAAATAACACTTAATGCCAAGTAAACAGACTGTTATGTAATATCTTTCTTTACAGGAACAGACATGTTCAAGCCTCTGCCTATTTTCCCTTTCATTATCAACAGCGATGTTTAAAACTATAATTGGAGTGATTAATGTTATACAAACATCATCAAACTTGCCACAGAGGAGTGTGATGCGTTTGAATGATGGGGGGCTTATACAGTTTTGTGTAGTCTGAAATGGCTTTAGCTACAGTAGCTGGCAGTGTGTTGAACACAGGCACATGAAATTCCTGTGTGGCAGAGCTGTTGAGCTGACTGCCGCACCCTGCTCCATTCTCCAGTCAAGGATGCAATGTTTTCTGCCTCTGCTGTGCTTCAAACAACAAAGGCAATAACGAATCCTGCACTCCGGGCTCAGACATGACATGTTATTAATGCTAAGACACACAGTGGAGCCTGCTTTGGAGGCCGGTTGTTGTAATTTACTTATTGTTTTTTGTACTTTGAGTCTAGATGGACAAATATTTGGAGATATTTCGTCAGTTTTTATTCCCCAAAGCTCTGAGCTAGCCTACTCAGGAGAGAGATGGAAAACACATGAATAGCAGGATGAGGCAGAGAGAGAAAGAGCTCCATCTGGTTTCAAATGTGTGATTGAGTGGGCTGGGATGGGCATGAAGAAGCATTGGCTGTGACTGATACAATTTATCTCACTTGAAGAGTTCCTGTGGTGATTGTTGCCATGTTCCAACACTGCACTGGAACAATGTGCCTCGGGGACCAACGCTTCACCCAAATGCATTTGTCACACTCTGAGCTTGTATGCGTCATCACGGCCTAGATACCTGTACAGTCCCTTGTGGGCTGCTTAGTCACATTGGCATGCGCCGTTCTCTCGGCCAGACAGAGCCACAAATTGAGAAGACGGAAAAATAAGAAGAGGGGCAGACATAGCCTGAGTGGCTGAGACAAAGAAAGATATGGAGGGGTAAAGGCAGAGAGCTGGTTTCTGTTTTTTTGCCTCTGGCTTAGAGAGCTGGTTAAGGAGAGTGGCTACAACATGAAAGACTTGAGAAAAAAACGAGATGAAGACAAAGTAACAAGAACATGAAGAAATTTCAGAATGGCAGGGGGTGGGGCAAGTCAAAGAAGCCTTTCATGTGTCACGCATGAGGGAGAATAGACAGATGAGGAAAACAGACCAAGAGCAGGTTGTTGTTGTGAGCAGCTGTACAGGCAGCATCTTTGCAGTGCATTTCGCAGTCGAAAAGGCTTCAAGGCATTCACACCTCACTTTTTCCACAGATGTGCCCTGATTTGCTAGTTACTGTGGTGTCTGTGTTTGAGGATGATCTCTTTGGATTTATTTATATGATTATGATACCACCATCGCTTGGTGTGAATGATGTCTCTCTGTGTTTTCCTTTCCATTTCCATCAGGCTCTTATGCTGCACATGCTCTGTTTGAATGTCTTTGGTTGCTTTATATGCTCACCTGCCATTGTTGACTGGGATTTGCAATGAAAGCCTTTTGAATTATAGAAACAACTCCTTTTCCACAACAACTCAGCCTCATATGTACCTACTGAGATAAAGAATCTTTTTATGTACCAAGAGAAAGAATGTTCATATTAATGTACTGAGCAGGCTCCATTTATTTTAAATTTACCTTTTGTATTTCAGGCATTTTCCACTTGGTTTAGTTTTCGGCTTTGAATAACATTGTTTTCACAATTCCTGACTCCCTTCATTTCACTTGTCACATCCAAAATTTGCATGACAAAGTGTGCCTTTTCTTGAAAAATTTCTACTCCTCACTGTTCTAGATGCAACTGGGCGAATGACAGAGAATGTGAACCAGGAGAACCCCCTGTCCCAGCAGATCTCGGATGTGGTCAAACAGCCAGCCTTTATAGCAGGCATAGGAGCTGCTTGTTGGATTATCCTTATGGTCTTCAGTATCTGGTTGTACAGACACAGAAAGAAGCGAAATGGCCTGTCCAGCAGCTATGCAGGCATACGCAAAGGTCAGTACATGAATACAACAGTGCAGATTAAATACTCACAGGAATATATACTTGAATTTCAAATTTGCAGTGTTGGTTTGAAGTTCAGTAAGGGTTTGTCATAACTGTTAGTGAAAGCATGCAATATTTATTAGTGTGGTACTGTTTGTGTGTCAATCTCCCATCTTCTTCATCCCAAATGTTGCCAGTCTGCCTCACATCTTCCGAGTCACACGCAGAAAGTCTTTGTAGAGCAACGCAGAGGTGAAGTGTAACTGAAGGCATCATGTAGAGTACTTCAAAATGCAATATGAGCTCCCACTAAGAGTGCTGCATGAACATGTCTATTATTTCATTTTCATACTTCTGTCATGCTGGTTTTGCAAGTGTGTGTGAAGAGTGTTTTCAGTAAAGTACATTTTAAGGGCCAACAACTCCCCCTGTAACAACTCCCTTCTGACTGCGTTGGGAAAGGGAGAATGTCTGGCCGTAATCCCTCTTTATCAAGGACAAACTGAGATTTTCACATGCTTGATGTACTTTTGAGAGAAAAGTCTTCAGATATGGAGGATATGAGCATTTCACAATCCAGTTAAAAAAACAACATACCATTAAGTTTTGAAAATTTCAAAATGTGTTTGGGCTGTATTTCAAACGTGTCGGTGTAGCCACAGTGTAACCCAATCAGTTTTCACGTGACTTAGGTTAAAGTGATGGGGTTCATGACATGCCCAGCTTCTGCCCACAATGGTTAGAGTATAAAGAGAGACATTAGCCTTACTTTATTATTCTCATGTATGTGTGGGCTGGTTTAATATGTGGCCTTGGGCTGTGCAGCTGTTGCCTCTATGAGCGCTACCTGCTATATCCCCACTCTCAGGTTTAGGTTTACTGCTGACTGCCAAGGTTAGAGGAGATTCACCCTTCAACCTTGACGTGCACACACAAACAATAGACTGACTTAGCTGTAAATCTGCGACTGTCACACAGAAAGCACAAGCTATCCATGTTCTGAATCTTCTGCAGCCATGATAATAGTGGTAATAGTGTCTATCAAAGTAAGAGACACCTCAGCTAAGCTTTTCCTGAAGCTCAATGCACATTTACAAATACCTGTGTGGTCTGTAATGGTTACAGCTATTGTGTTTTTCATTATGTCTTAGATTACAGAGAAAACACTCTGAAGACCAATATTTAATGAATGAAGTCATGATCTGAGCTCAGGTGTAACAGGACTACACAGGATAAGGTTACCTCATGTCTTGTTGTGATTCATATATGTTGATGTTTATTCAAATTATAAAATGTAGAAGAAGAAAGAAGCTCTTTAGAGAAACAGTAGACAGCCATACCTCCCTTCTTTCTCCTCACTGTGCTCCCAGACCACAAGAGGCCACAGTCTTTGTTGGAGCTAAGAATGTTTTGAAAAGAGTATAATTGCAACCACATGAATCAACAATCTGCACTAAAGGGAGAAATGGGTCGAATTTGGATTAGTGTGTGTCTGTGTGCTGCAGTGTGTGCTAGTGTTTTCTCTAAAAGATTACATATTTAATTTTGCCAATATAAAGAGTCTAAACAGGTTTCTCTTCTCTCCCTCACATTGAATGAAAACCTTATGACAGTTTTACATTGTTTAAAATACTACCAATGACATCATTATGTAGCATATGTTTTGTGATCTTCAAATCTTAGATGAAGTCATTCTTGAAAAAAGAAAAGGCTGCAAATACAGTACATGAAGAGTCATACACTGTGTGGATGAAAGTATTAGGCCACCTACAGGATGTAATGTTTATCCATAAGTATAGAGTTGGCCGCCCTTTGCAGCTATAACAGCTTCCACTCTTCTAGGAGGGCTTTCTACAAGATTTTGAAATGTTTCCATGGGAATGTTTGCCCATTCATCTAGAAGAGCATTCGTGAGGTCAGACACTAATGCTGGACAAGAGGGTCTGGTGCGCAGTCTCCATTCTAGTTCATCGCATAGGTATTTATTGGATGGGGTTGAAGTCAGGGTTCTGTGTGACCCAGTTGAGTTCTTTTACACCAAACTCATCCAACCACGCCTTTATGGACTTTGCTTTATGCACTTGGGCACATTCATGCTGGAACAGAAAAGGGTAAACTGTTTGCACAAAGTTGGAAGCATAGAATTATGCAAAAAATCTCTTGGTAAGCATGGTAAGATTTACCTTTACCTGAACTAAGGGGTCCAGGGCAACTCCAGAAGAACAGCCCCATAACATTATCCCTCCTCCACCAAATTTCACAGTTGGCACAGTGCAGTCAGACAGTTAATGTTCTCCTGACATTCACCAAACTCAGACTCACCATCAGACTGCCAGATAGAGAAGCGTGATTTGTGGTGTTTCCACCAGTCCAGAGTCCAGTGGTGGCATGCTTTTATACACCATTTCATCTGATGTTTGACTTTGTGTTTAGTGATGTAAAGCTTGCATGCAGCTCGGCTATGGAAACCTATGCCATGAAACTCCCAGCAAACAGTTTTTGTGCTGATGTTATTGCCAGAAGAAGTTTAGAACTCTGGTAACTTTTACGCTCTATGCGCCTCAGCACTCAGTGACCCCATTCCATAACTTTACATGGTCTGCCACTTTGTGGCTGAGTTGCTGTGGTTCCTAAACACTTCCACTTTGCAATAATGCCACTTGATCATAAATCAACTAGGAGGGGAGCAATTTCAAGAACTGACTTGTTGCAGTGGTGACATCCTATGACAGTACCACACTTGAATGAAGTGAACATAGCTAGGTGCTTGATTTTATACATCGGTAGCCATGTGACTGAATGAAACACCTGATCTCAGTGATTAAAAGATGATGCACAATGCTGTTGTCCATGTAGTGTAGGTGAAATACTAAGTCATCTTGCATGGGAACAGAAACCTGATGGTCGATTTATGCATTTTAGTCTTTTCTCACAACTGTTTTGGGTACGTCTGCTCTTCAAAGGCGTTCGTCAAACAGATAAGTCGCAGCTGCTCATATCTTAAGACTTGTTTGAGCATCAAAAGGAGAGATTCAAACAAGATAAGATGATTATGATGTTTAGAGGACATTTGTTGGCGTAGGTACTGCATGAAGTAATTGTTTGAGGAAATAAAAATCTGACAACAGCAGTATCTTCTTCTGACTTCTCTGATGTCTCTTGCAGATTCAGCTTTAGTCAGAAGGCAGACAGCAACCTTTCTAAAATGCACATATTTAAGAGAGTGCACTGGGTGACTACCAGCATGGGGCAAAGTTGCATCAACTGCAGTGTTTACTGGAGCATTCTTCACATCTTCAAACAGAAAACAACCAAACTATATTTTTCAGAATATACAAACTTAGAAGTTATTAAAGAATCTAAAGCTTCCCTAACCAGTACATAAACCAGTGTTTTGTTTTGTTTTTAAATAAAGGAATATATAAAAAGAAAAATGACAAAATGATATTTTCACAAACAAACTGTAACTACTTGTTGGGTATACAGCCTTTCAGCAATAATATTTAAAAAAAACCACAATTTAGTGTTTCTTTGCCATACATGGTACAACAAAGTCAGAGACATTGAGCAAGTGACACAAATCTACAATCACTTTAAAAACTGACCTACAAAAAGTTATTTGCTAAAACCTACTGCAGTTTTGCAGTAAATATAAGACCGTTATGATCTCATTTTCCTTTTTATAAGACCTGATAGTAACCCTGCTACAGTGGATAGATGTTTAATAAAAGGATCTTTTCCTTGCCTGTGTTAGTAATTAAGTTGTGAGGGTGATGATGTGAGTGTTGAGATAGCAACAGATATCTCAGCAGTGTGAGACCTCTGAACAGCAGGCCTCTTACTGTCTGGGCCAGGACTTAAACCAGCAGCTGGCTCAAGATTCATTTTCCCTCTGGGATGTCTGCGGGGATCAAAGACTAGAAGGCAGCACGTAGCGTGTGAATATAGGCTGTGGAAGTCTACAATAAAACTTCAAACAATTTCTGTGTTAATATTTAGAAATTATGTCCGTCCTGATATAATTTTCTTTCACTTTCTGTTCCAACAGTGCCATCCTTTACTTTCACACCAACAGGTAAGCACCGTTCTCTTACAGTATGTACAGTATGTACAGTATGCATTTTTATTAAGACATTGTACTACAGCAGAAGCCTTTTCCCTTATTTATCTCAACAAATCTAATTATTTATGTTAAACAATAATGAATAAACATAAATAAAGAAGAAGGAACCCCCTGGAACTAAAAGATACTGAACAAACATCTGCTCCTCACATTAAACACACAATCTCAAAAGAAAAAGTCCCCTCGGGTCCCCCAGCAAACAACTAAAAAAACCACAACAAAACAAATAAAAGAAAAGATTGGAATCTGACAATCTCTGACAATAAGTGTCCCCAAATCTATTCAAAGAGCCCTTGTTTGTCCCTCAGTTTTTGATGGTGGAAGGTTTGACATTATTAGTCTTTTATCAGATGGGTCTGTTACTTTTAATTCAGAACCATTTAAACTTTTTGACATTTAAAAAAAAAAAAAAAAAGGTTTTATTTTTCTTTCTTTTTTATGTGTGTGCATCCTGTAAGATACAAACAGTATAGCAAAGATATTTTCACTGCAGTTGGGGAACAAAAGCAAATTTAATTGTTTTAATAGCCACAGTCCTAATAGATTCATTTGTTAAAAATATTGACTATAGAGATGTCAGTGAGGAATCCTTGATGCCAGCAAAAAAGCATTAATTGGCACAGTGTACTATTCTACTACAGTCACATGCAGTAAATGCCCCAGCAAATATTTGGGCTGTGTCAGAACATCAAGCTCAAAAAAAAGGCCACACTACCAAGAAGCTGCTTAAAGTAGTGGTAACTTGATCAAAGGGCTGCAGGCAACCTCAGAGGGGATTTATGAGAATGACACATCACCAACACTCCAACACACCAATTAGATAGACAAGTGGCAGCAGAGCAAAGGAGGTTATCTGTGAGCTGAAGTGACACAGCATAAAAACAGATAAAAGAAAAGCTCCTTCTGTGTCTATATCTTTCTGTCTCTGCAATTTCATCTTTACAGTCCTCTTCACCTTCTTCATTCACTTGTGAACGGAAATTCCATGTCCCCTCGAGGTGTGTAAAGGGTGTTGGCAGTGCTTATTGAAATGGCAAATGTGAAACAGTCTGAATAGATAAGAGGAAGTAACACTAAAAGAGACAATCCTGTACAGTATGTGTTTGTTGTTCCACTGGTTGATCGCGTCTATGCAGAGGTTGTATCTAAACTGCAGCAGTGCAGTCTCTGCCTGCCTTGAGGCATGCAGTTGGGTAGAATAATTTTGCAGTTGCAGGCTTGTTTCATGAGCTGCTGGAAATCTTTCAGCTGAAACGCGCTCCTTGCTTGTTTGGTTAGATTTGTCTCTTTTGGGAGCAAATCCCTGTCCTGGTACTCTGTGTAAAACCAGGACTTATGTTGATTTTAATCTTGAACCAGACTGTGATACTTTAGTTTTCAAAAGGCCTCCTGTGACTACATGTGGAGGCCACGCCACACTAACTGTTTTGAAAAAGAGACAGGGAATCAACACAGCTAAGGCCCATCCTACCTGTCTTCCATCTTCTCTCCTCTCAGGGAAGAGATTGTAATTAATGTTGGAAGTTTATCTCTCCTTCACACACCGGCAGCTTAGAGCTCCTTGAAAGAGTCCAACTTGCAGCACACAGAGCTTCAAACACACTGAACCCCAGCCAGACAACCAAAGAGCTCTGCATCTTTGTTCTTCATAAGCCTCTTACACATCCTCCTCCTGCTCCTGTTGCTCCGTGTGTGTGTGTGTGTGTGTGTGTGTGACTCAGCTGAAATGATGCCACACGCATTCAATCACATGCTCACTTGCACTGTTACAAAAAAAAACAGTAGCTTTAAAAGAGGCCTTCCAATCACTGCTCACAAAACTGACAATTCAAAATCCAATGAATAATTTTGTCTTGACCTTTTGCGACAATTTCCAGGACAAGGACATGACAACAGCCATAATAGTGGTGAAATCATGTTGGAAACTCATTATTTTCTCTTTTCAGTGGCATATCAGAGAGGTGGAGAAGGTGTCAGCAGTGCTGGAAGGTAAGAGTTCATTTAATGTCTTTAGAATTTTTTTTGCATAATTGCATTTTAACATGAACCACATTATGTGAAAATAAATTATGTTAAGAATTTAATTTCAAGTGCGAGGAAATGTTAAACCTCCTGAGTAGGGTGTGCCTTGTGTACTTTTCCTTGACAAACACTAGGGGGAGTGCTGTGCCTTTCTAAAGTAGCAAAGAGCAGAGAAAGGGGAAGATGGTGCATTAAGTATGTAATAATTCTACAGGAACAAAGCCCTGTATAGTCTGCCAAGAGCCCATCCTCGTCCCATATGGTGGAGAGCCACATCCAACCACAAGGCTGTGCCGTAGCATCACCATAAAACATTAATGGAGATACATGCATGGACAACAACAGAAGACCTCCTCATGTAGTGGAATTGTGCATTGTACATAAAAAGTGTGACCATCCAGAATTAGACCTCTATGCCCATTGGATGCCATTTGGCATGTGTTAATATAGCTAGTAAATGGCAGGAAAAATAGAGAAAATTTGCATTCATTCACTGCCCTTGCTTTACTTTCATCCAAAATACACTTAATAATGTATGTGTGTGTTGTTCTTGTGTTAATGAATAGTTAGCTTGAAGCCATCAAAAATCCATATTCATTATATTATTCGGTTATATCATTGAATTGGCTGTGTCAGCTCCACACAAAGACAATGGTCGTTCAATAGCAACATACAACTGCTGGGGTGATTGAGGAGCCATTGTGAGATTGCATTTGGCTGTACAAGACAAATGTGTTCATTACCCAAAATGAATCCAAGAAATGAGTAATTTAAGAGGGACTGAGGAAATGTAATTCAATGCTAATTTAGTGTTGGGATATGCAAACTGGGAGTCATTCTGGAGAGATTTGAATACTCAAACAATATATGGCCCTCCTAAAGTTGCCTTCGTTTTTTATAATCTAAATTGATTCATTTTTTGAGTAATAGGAGACTGTCTTCACTTCTTTCATATAATATTTGGCCTAAGGTCCAGTTGTACAGTAGAATTCTGTTGATCAAGCGTTCTGGGTTTCTTCAAGCTGAAGAAACAGGAGCCAAGACGTGGAAAGAATAGAAATGCATGGCCAAACAATGACATGAATGACACATGGGCTTCTCTTCTGGTGCTTGAATAGTCTCCTTCTGTGCAGCTAAAAGAAAAAACAAAAAAACTTTTCAATGATAGAGATATTGTGTGACACCGTGGAATCTACTTGGGGAGTGTTTGTGGTTCAGTGACTGTTCAGGACGTGCTTTTCGCAGCATTGGGAGAGAATTTTATCTGCCTGTCTAATCCAGGCGGATCGCTAATGCTCACGAGTGCTCGGAAAAGTGTCATCGGCTATGGGCAAGTCAAGCACACACAATCTATTTAGCTCGGCTTTTTTCTTAATGTGCTCCCTAGGCCTGTGTGTAGCCGAAAGGCAAAAAGTGCTAAAGTAGGATTTTTAGTTCCCCTGTTCTCAGCTGGATAAATAAACTCATATAATCTTCTCTTTCAAATATTATGTTACTGTGGGTGTTTCAGCTCATTCACATAAATGCCATTGTGGTGTTGGCTTGGTCTCTTACTATTGTTAACCATTTGGTGCCCTTTTTTTCCCCACAGGCCTGGTTTACTAAACATTGGGGACTCTGCCACTCAACCCTGGCTGGCTGACACATGGCCCAACTCGTGCTCCAACCACAATGACTGCAGCATCAACTGCTGCACTGCAGGCAATGGCAACAGTGACAGCAACTTGGCAACATACAGCCGGCCAGGTACGCATGTGTCGTCGCTGCCATATGTAGAAAGGACCAAAATAAACCCTCCTCTTGAAGGCAACGATGCAGTCATTCAACAAAATAACTGTAGAGATAAGAAATGTAGGAGTGGGGGGAATCTGCAGTGCAAAAGGAAGTAAAATCTGATATCTGGGTTAGCTCCCTAGAGAGCTGTTCTGTGTATCTCTCCCTTCTGTAGGTCTCCACAAGAAAAACCTGGAGAAATATTAGGATTAAGAGAGGCTGTGCGCTTGTGTGTTTGATTTATCTGAGGTTAAAGTAGAGCTGTTTTAGGCAGGAAATAAAAGGAGCACACTGAGCAGGGCTTATAGCTCTACTCTGTTGCTAATCAAATTGCTCTGCTGATTTCCATACCGTTGTTATACCCGGTAATGTAATTTCCCCTAAGTGCTCAGTTATTTAAGAAATGTGCAGCGGGCACAAGGGTCAAGGCTGGACTTCAGACTGTGGCCAGAAGCAGAGAAAGAGGGAATGATAGAGGTAGAAGTGTGCACCTGGAAGGGCAGATGGAAAGGAGGAGGAAGGAGTGATGAAGAATAAGTGTATGCAAAAAGATAGAGTGAGATGTATAGGCAGAAATACAGAGCGGGAATAAGATAACTAAGATGAAGAGAAAAAAAAGAGAACACTGTCAGATGGCCTTTTAGTTTATTCAGCACTAGTACAGTTATCAAAGAAGCACATTTGGCCCCAGAATCTTATACATTGCTGCCAAACCACATGCACACACACGGTGAAAGAATGACGTAGGCCATTATATTAATAATTAACAGCCATGACCAAAAACCGCTATCCTCTAAAATTTGGACTGCAATGAAATGCTTTATGTTCTAAATTATGCACTTTGGGACTATGCCTTTAAGGGCAGCACATAATTCCTGTCCAGCTGTTCAATCTAATATCCATCCAGCCACTAAATAGTTTCTCCTGACTTCAAACCTTTCCAGTGAGGATTAATAATTCATATTGTAGACTGTAGTCAAGTTGAGTTTTTCTGTGTGCTAATCACCCCTCTGAGGTTGAAGTGTTTAACTCTACCTTAACGTGAGATGTGAGATGTTTAACAGGGAATAACAGGCTAAAGGCAGCCCTCACTCCTCGCATGACGCCCCGCTGTATGACACTAAGGAGCTTGCCAGACGCCTGCTTTGTGTGTGTGCCAAACCTAAACTCTGAACATTAAGAGGATCACTGACTAGGTGACAGAGCAAAGAAATAGGAGTTAATGTCCCTTTATCTCAGCCATAGGGGTGCTTTCACACATCAACCTTTGAAGTGTTGAGCTGTTCCATGCAGCTGAAATGTGAGGCGCGTGGCACAAGTAGCACGTGGCACAAGCAACGCGCACCTATGGCCGTCCTTGGTATTTACCGCAAGGCTGGCTCTCAGATCTGCTGGAGGATTTGAATATTTTATGAGCCAGGGAAAATTGGATCTGTCAGTGAAGCTGTGCTTTTACTGCACGCCTCATTCCAGGTCTTTGATACAGACATGGCTCTCTGTCCCTCTCAATGAGTAAAGACGCTCCCACCATCAGAAGGAAAAGAACACAGATGACACCCACACTGAGTCATGGGTGAAAGTGAGAAGAAACAAATGAGAGAGCAGTGACATCACCTGTGTCACTCACCTAGAGCAGATCATCATTTTGCAAACAAAACTCAAAACAGAAGCAGAAATGCCTCTCTGATGGGCAGGGATCTTTCAAAAGCTTGAGATGAAAATGTGTCACTTTTCTTAATTTTTTCAGCGCTGCAGCAGATCAGATGATGCCTTATTGTTTAAAATCTTTTGCCAATCAGGCATACTGCTGCTAAGCTGATCAGCAGTAGAAAAGACTGACTAAATGCCTTCCTCATGTTCTCCAGCCGACTGTATCGCCAATTATAACAACCAGATGGAAAACAAGCAGACCAACCTCATGGTGCCTGAGTCAGGAGTCTATGGAGATCTAGACCTGTCCAACAAGATCAATGAGATGAAAACCTTCAACAGCCCAAACCTAAAAGACGGCCGCTTTGTAGGTCCAGGGGGCCAGCCGACACCTTACGCCACCACCCAGCTCATCCAGTCCTCCATCATGGGCAACAACATAAATTCAGACAGAGGGACTGGAGGGAGCGGAGGTGGACATGGGGGTGGAGGGGAGGTGAATGAGAAACACTGCTGGAAGCCAACCTCAGTCCAGCAGCAGAAACAGGAAATAGGCTCCCAGCTGCAGTACAACATCATGGAGCAAAACAAGCTGAACAAGGGTGAGTGTGTGGAATAGCCAGCAGCCATCTTTAGAGTGGTCAACTCCAAGCCATGATCTTCTTCCACTTGATTTTTCCCTCTGTTCTTACTACTCCTGGCTCTTTCTGCCTCACCGTGGATGCCTGTAGAAGCGTTTCATGCTCACATATACTTTGCCTCTGTCTCAGTCTTTTTCATCCAACATAGACACCATCACTCTTTCTTTCTGCCTGTCTGTATGGCATTCATGCAACTTCTTCACCCAAGCATATGGAATCTTTACTGCTAAATGTGGGCCAGACTTGAATTGCTGTCATCTTATGGTATCTGAGGTGTCTTTTCTTTTTTTAATGGAGGCAGCTGTGAGAGTTTATTCTCTGTGTCAGATATTTCTAAAGGGAATACAAAGATAACTCAAAGATCTTTAAAGATACTTTGAATGAAGCTATCATCACCTCCTTGTACTTGCAGAAAGGAACCGCAGCTGGTGTGATAGTTTTGAGATTTTAGTGTAGCTGTTGCATGTGTCCACATACTCACATGGAAATGAGTAAAGCATGACATGCATGCTTCATGTTTAACTTTGTGCATGGTGTTTAGTGTATTCCCATTTCACTCCATGGGCTATTTCACATTTCTAATGTAAAGTGGTGATGAACTGTTTCCCTTATTCATTACAAAGCAGTCTTTGCTTGAATCTCTTTGAGTGGGCAAACAGTCTCCCTAGAGCTGCAATAATCATATCCTTCATTCTCCTTACCACCAGATCGCTACAGAGGCGGTGACAGCCCTATGCCAGCCACCATACCCTACAGCCAGACTCATGACAGCCACACTGGGGGCTCCTACAATAGCTCAGACCGTGGCAGCAGTAGTACCTCTGGTAAGATGAATGGGGCATCAAGGACAAGCATCATTTCAGGGCACGCAATCTGAGGTTATAGAAATCAACGTGTACAAAGATACTCTCATGATGTTCATTTGAATTTTAGAAGTTAAACTGAAAAAGAGAACAATATCAAAGTATTTTCACAGCTAATTATTATTGTGAACGCTATAATCACACACACACACACTAGCTCCATGTTAAAAGCCCAGTTTCTCAAAGGCAATAAATCACTCTGAGACACTAATAAAATATACTTTAAATTGTAATTTGATTAATTTCCATGTCAGCCTGTCTTGAAGAGAAACTTTCAGAGTGTAAATATGCTTAATAAAATGCAAGTGGTAACAATACCTCCAAAGAAGCCGTGAGAGCACCATGTCAGACATTCTCTAGTGTCTTTTGTTTTCTGTGTGTAATATCAACCAAGGATGTTTAACCAAATTAGATAAAAGGATCTGGATTTTCTTGTTATTTCAGTTTTGTACTTTTAATTTCTTTGTTCGTCCTTGCTTATTTTGCATTACTTTTCATTAATTGGCTTTACTTTAATTCCAGTATGGAGCAGTCTAATTTCATCAGGGCCTCAATGTCTGTCTTTGGACAAGGACAAATGATAACACATTGCAGACGGCATGCAACACTGCCACCTTAATGCCATGTATCCATTCTGATATTGCGTTTGAAGTTCAAGCCATTAAGAAGCAGCCTTTAGTGCTGGCTGCACATCACAGCTCATTGGTTCACAATTTTAATAGTTTGCTATTAATTGGACCCTTTTCTGCTGTTTTCTTTCTACCTTTTCTCTTCCTACTAGGTTACACCCCTTTAGGGAAATAGCTGTGCTTTATAGCATTTCCCATCATTTAATTTCTGAGAGGCATGGGCACACTTGCAAAAACTGGAGTGTTGCATTAGCCATTTCACTCTCACGTGTAAAATGATCATTTTGTTGTCAGTCAGCTTTATTAATGTTAATTTTCTCAGCTGTCAGTATCTTTGTTACCTCATCATTTCTTCAGCATCAATAATTGATGTGCTTTTTAGAGACAGTATGTGTATCTGTAGTTGTCTTGTGACTGATTGTTTTCCTTTTGTGAGCAGGGAGTCAGGGTCAAAAGAAGGGAATGCGCACCCCCAAAGTACCCAAACAAAGCACAATGAATTGGGCTGACCTTCTGCCCCCTCCTCCTGCAAACCCACCCCCAACTCGGAACGCAGAGGAATACTCTCTATCGATGGAAGAAAGGTGGGACATGTCTAAATAGACATCTTAGCTGACAGGCATGCACAGTGTATTTAAATAGTAGTTCATTGCTGCTGCCTTTTCTCCTATTTTTCACATCCATTCCAAACAATTGCCCCCAGGGTTTTCTGTCTATTAGTGCTGGGTTCATGTCAAACCTTGATAGAAGCCTGGCATGAATATTTAGAGGATGTTTTCTGGCTTCAATATATAAAAACATTCATGTTTTCGGTGAGTGATATGAAGGTAACGAGGCTTGTTTCTCTCTGTTGGCAGCTGTGATCCAGACATGCAGTGCCCCATGCCCCCCTCTCACATGTACCTGCAGCCTGATGAGCTGGAGGAGGAAGAGGAGATGGAGAGGGGGCCCACTCCTCCCATCCGTGGGGCAGCCTCTTCCCCTGCCGCCGTGTCTTACAGTCACCAGTCCACAGCCACTCTCACTCCCTCACCCCAGGAGGAGATGCAGCCGATGCTCCAGGATGCCCCAGACAGCCATGAACGCAGGTACAGCAGCAAGACTTCAGACTGTCTGCAAGAATAACAAAGTAGCAGAAGAAGAGTAGTCAACCTGTGAAAAGATGTTCGGGAAATACATCTATTCTCTAGAGCCTCATAGAGAAACATGATTTACTTTGCATTTGAAATTCATGGCTGTTTTCCTGACTGAGCCCATTAACTCCATATTCTGTATATTGTACTACACTGCTGGCCATTTTTCAAAAGCATATCTTAGCTTTTAGATTGATTTCTTACCTTCCAGGGAGTCATTTGTTACAGTTCATTTCAGTACAGCGTGAATATTTAAATAGTAAAGCATAAAGTTATTTGAAATGTGTTTGAAATAAGTAATACATCAGCCTAAATTTAGTCAAATGTATTTTTTTTTTTGTCGCTGATTATAATTGTGTGGAAACCCAGTTGTGAGCCGGAACTGTTTAGAAAAACACTTCCCCATTGTTGTGCCTTAAGGGAAAAAAGTATGATGAATCCAGGATTCATCTTCCAAACATTGCATCACTGGTGTGATCCAAACTTCTGATGTGACATCAAAAAAATCATCAGCATTAAATCTAAAGCACCTCATTTGTTTTCAATTGGCTAAAACATGCAAAAGCAACATAACTATACCAAAAATAACTGTGATTTATCCAGAATTTTCTACATTTTGAGATACTGATACCAGTTGTTTCTATCTATCTTCTTGTCTTTTTTGTTTTTGCAGGCGCCATGCTGTGAGCCCCCCACCCCCTCCAAGGCCTCTGTCTCCTTCACACACATATGGGTATATCAACAGCCCACTGGCCTTGGACACGGATGGTATGGAAGAGGAGGATATACTGGAGGAAGAGGAGGACGGTGACGAGACAGACGCAGAGGTGGCTAAGATGCACTACCACCACACCCACCCCCACACACACCCTCATCATCCCCAGATGCATCCGCGGAGGTTGCTGCTACGAGGACTTGAACAGACACCTGCATCCAGCATGGGTGACCTGGAGAGCTCAGTGACGGGCTCCATGATCAACGGATGGGGTTCAGCCTCCGAAGAGGATAATGTCTCTTCAGGGAGGTCCAGCGCAGTCAGCTCATCAGATGGATCCTTCTTCACAGATGCTGACTTTGCTCAAGCGGTTGCTGCAGCTGCGGAGTATTCAGGCCTCAGGGTGGCAAAATATCCCAATTCACAGGGCCAGGAAGTTGGAGGAGCTTCAGGTAAATTGAACACTCCCACAAAAAATGTTTTTGCAAAAAAAATTTCAGGAATGGGAGAAAACCCCAAAAACTACTGTGTTTTTTCCTTTTCACAGCACGAAAATACCAAATAAACCCGCCGGGCCACCGTCCTGGCAGCCCAGTGTCAACAGACAGTAACATGAGTATGGCAGCTGTACACAGGAGACCGCCTAAAAAGCAGAAACAACATCCTGCAGGTCATCCAGGGAACCAGCGACGTGAAGCCTTCAATGAAGGTACACATCTTATAATGCAGCTAATTAAAAGTAAAACTTGCTGCTTGTGTATTCATGTCAAATCTTGTAGATTACTCGCCAATTTAAAAATACAGAGTAAACTAAACTAATCCCAATCCTTGCAGCAAAAGTCACAATGTTAAAAAATAATCTTGACCTCACTTACTATTTCTAACAATTTGGATTGTTTAATTAGTATAAATGTTGTAAGTGTATAAAATAAAAAGTGAAAAGTAGTGATGTAAAATTTAAAGTCTACAAGTTTACAAATCCCTTTTCCAGAAAGAGTGGGATATTTTCCGAAATACAATAAAAGCAAAAGTCTGTGATATTTTAATTGGCATCAACCTTTATTTAACTGACAAAAGTAAAGAAAATATTTCTCTTAGTTTTCATGACCAACTTCATTCTATTTATACACATTCAGAATTTGATGGCCACAACACACTCAACAAAAGTTTGGACAGATTTAAAATAAGATTGAAAAGTCCACAGAATAGTAAAGTAATTGCAGTTTGGAAGACTCCACATTAAGCGGGTTAATTGGGAGCAGATGAAGTATCTTGATTGGTTATAAAAGGAACATCCATCAAAGGTTCAGTCTGTACAAGCAAGGATGGATTGTGACTCACCCCTTTGTGCCCAAATTTGTGAGAGAATTGCTGGTCAGAGAATTTAGGTCTTTCAGCATTTTCATTTTGGAAAACATCCCAATCTCTGGAAATGGGTTTTGTAACGTGTCTGTTTCGGGGGGGGGGGGTGCGTTATTCTGGGTTTTTTTCCCCACTTCAAAAATCAAGAAATCGAGAAAATTTATTATGCTTATCTCTGCCTGCCGTGTGATGTTTGTCATCTGTGGAACAGAAATAGTAACAAAAAACTATTTCTTTTTACCCATACTGTATATATTATGCACCATATAATTATCAAAAAAATCAAACATGCATCATCTCCAGTCTGGCACACACTGTCTCTTTATCACTTACCCTTACTTACACAGACAAGTAGCAGCAGCAGTTTAGCTCTATCCTACAAGTACCCAGATGGTCAGTTTGAATCAATGCTGCTCCTATACATCATGTAAAGATATGGTAGGAAAAACTGCAGCTATTTGTGAGGGTGTCTGTAAATGACTGAGTATGGGTGTTCTGTAAGCCAGAATTTTAATCATCTTCTCTCATGTGTTTATGCACACGCATACGTGGCATCACTCCTAATCTGTGGCAGGGCTGAACAGATCGGTCGAGTGGTGGGATTGAGGCCAGGGCCATGGTGGGAAGGAATGAATGGGGGGGAGGTTGTCTCAGGGGGGGGCTCTACCCAGCTTGGAGATGCTGACACTGGGATGTCTCTCCACTCTAACCACTAATGAAATGGATCAAGGTGCTGTGGCCCATACTGAAGAGCCACCTCAATTTGCAGGGGCAGAACATAAACCAAACAGGGGCTAAATACTGCAACAGCTGCACACCGAAGGAAAAGCTTTAACCTTGTTACGCAAAAGAGCAATTCACTTTTTATAGCACTATCATTTAAAAAACAGAAACCTACCAATGGACAGCCAGTTTTTCCCATTTCCTGTAAGCTTTGATCTTGTGGAAAAATATTTTTAAATGTATTTCTGTGTGAGTGTGCACATTGTCACGCATGTGTGTACAGTATGTGCTGTCCCAGAGCTGGCTCTCCTCTTAGTGTCAGGTGTCCTTGAGTGTTGGAAGCACTTGACAGGGAGATTTAATATCCAGCTCACTGGGAGCCAGACCGGCTATATCACTGCAGAAAATCCACCCCCCACCCCCCAAAACCACCCACCTCCTGCCATCATCCTTATATCCTGGCTTCTTCCCCATCCACTACCCCTCCCTTTGGCGTGATCTCTCCATCCCACTCCACTCTCGTCTTCTCTCATGCTCTGCTCCGTCTTTGTTTGAGCAGAGAGGGGGCGGACTGACAGCTCTGCAGTTCTGTCTGTCTATCAGTCCTCCTGCTGATTGCATTTGATCTGAATGGATTGTTTTTCATTTAGAGTTTATTGCCTCCCCTGCCCCCCATCCACCAACCCTACCTACTCTGTCTGTGGTCTGGAACACTGCTGCTGTGGTGGTAGGTGAAGAAAGATGATTTAATGAAATTTAAAAGAAAGGCCATGTTTCCTGGTCACAAAATAATTTTACAGAGGAAAGCACATATTTATCATTTTAAATGTATCCGTGGTGTCCAGATCTATTCAAACTGAAACTAAGACTACTAACCAGAAAGCATCAGCAACACCTACCCACAAGATCCTCACTTCCCTGCTGCTTACCCCTGTTTGACCTAGTCATTTTGCTGTTGTTTGTACAGTGGAGGTGGAAACACCCAAGTTTTATTCTCCCATGATTCATGTTATGTTTGACTGTGATGGCTTTGTCTGCTTTCTCATTGGACTTAACCCTTTCCTTTTTCGTCTGCTCTGCCTCAGCCATGTCTGCCTAATTAACCACCAGACCCTCAATTTCATCCTCCTTGGCAAGCTCAGAGACACTTTTCAGACCTGAGCGCTGTCCTCGCCGATAGTTCCTCATAAATCTAACGGGCACTCTGCTCCTCCCTTGTAGTGAGCTATAGCTCACAGACTGTGGCATTGATCGGACTGAGGCAGAACCCAGGAGGCAAGACAGATATTAAAAAACTGCAGACGCCTCTCTGCTATATGATATTGACCATCCCTTTTGTATTCAGGGGGAGTGGATGGAAGTGGAGGATAATCAGAAAAGTGTATTGAAGCTGCACGATTCTGTTAAGAAGATGAAGCAAAGACATCACCTGCCCCATTAGCCTTTTGTGTGTTCAAAAAAAGGAATAAAAAGCTTTGATTTGTCGAGTCCAGCTTTGTCGCGAAGTCTGTTAAGTAGACACCGAGATGTTAAGTGTAAGAGCTGACACTCACCATGTTTGATAACATTCTAATTTAATGTGGATTATGGGTCTGGCCGCCAACAAAACTATCCTTCAGGTTGGAAGCAGATTAGAAGATGAAATGCCATCGATCGCAAGCAGACAAGGCTTTTTGCTCACCGTTTTGTTTAGATGGCCATGTGATGTGTGAGAGGCCAGGCAGCCCACTGGCTGGTCTCATATGAATAATGGCTCAAGGACAAGCAGCATTGATTCATCGACAGAAGAAGTCGAACAGGCCAGAGAGGCAGCTGCTGACCGTCACACTCCTCTCCTCCTCTCTTGCCTCTTGCTCAAATCTCATAACTCCCTGGCAGATTCAGCCTCTCTAATGTCATCTGTTCTGTTTACTGTCTGTTCGGAGGAGTTTCCATTCAGAATAGCTATGTCTACAACTCTGGGTGTATGTACACACATCACAGCTGTGTTTGTGTATCACCTTGCAGGTGTGAAACAAGTGAGTGACAGATGATACACACTGAAGTTTCACAAGTACACAGATTCTTGTTCTTCAGTCTTTTGCAATTTTATAAACCCTTGTTTTTTGATGTCTGTGGTTAATGCGCTCTTGATTTCTGTGTTTATTGTTCAGATCTCCCACCTCCTCCTATCCCACCTCCAGCAGTGCTTAAGTCCCCTACCCACCCCTCCAAGGCAGCGCTGGAGGGTCGGGGAGTGATATCACCCAAAGCAAGTGAAGGTCGAGACAAGAGAGGAGGAATGGGTGGATATCGACCCCGGGAGGACTCGGATCCCAGAACTAGCTCGTCTGAACGCAAAGACGCTCAGGACAGACAAAAGACTGCCCATGGAGGGAAAGGGAATAAACATGAGAGTAGCACTACCAACAAGGCGCGCCAGCACGCAGGTATTACAACAGTTGCACTGAATAAATCTTTCAGTCCCCTGAATAGAACCCTGGTTGTCATCCATTGTTCTCTCTTGATAGGTTCAGAGGACATTTTGCCCTATAGTCGACCACAGTTCCCCACAGTCAACAGCCCCCGAGACCCAAGCTCCTCCAGCTCCATGTCCTCCAGGGGCTCAGGGGGCCGGCGGAGAGGAGAAGGAGGCCGAAGAAACCCTGCAGACATGGGCCTCAACACCTCTGGAGCCTTCCAACCAGGAGATGAAGAGCTGGAGGTAAAAATAAAAAAACCTTTGGTTGCTCCCACAGATTTAACCATATTGAAGTTTTTTTTTTTTTAAAAAAAACAAACCATTTCAGCTTTGGCTTTTGTCTAGTTTGGCATTTTAAATGACAACAGATTAGATTCCAGTTCTGAGGAATAGAGAAGTCAGGACCGCGAGGGCCGTCTGCACTGTAGACCTTGCCAAGAGGTTGACAAATACATTGAAGAAATCAAAGAAATAACCCAGAGAACACATCTGCAATGAAAAAAAGACATTTCTGAAACCATGATTACTTGATGCATAATCACATCTCACTTTTATACAGATGTGCTGCTGTTGATTAACAATGATTTTGTTTACTGTAAGGGAGGTAACTGTCTTTTGTCTCTCTCAAGCCTTTTAGTTGGTATGTTGCTGTGCTGATCTCTGAAAAATGTTTCTACTAAACTATGATTTCAACTTTGGTAGCATTCACTTTAATGCGATAGCTCAAGTTTAATAAACTATGTGACCAAACTCACTGTTATGTTTTCTAAAATTTTATGCTTCATCTGTCAATATCCTTTGTCCAAAATGATCTCAGTAATGAAATATTTAATGATAATAATGATGTCCTATTATATATTAGAGGTTTGTAAACATGATTGTCACACTGTCTATTGTTGTAACTAACATTCAAATGTATACAGTCACCTCATAAAGATAAATGGAGGGCAACAGAAACAAAGTGTCAGCTAGTTTGTATGAGTATAATGATTTCAGACCCCACACAGTCAATGGAAGCTATGTAACATTACCAGGATTTCATATTTCTGGTGGAACAAGTCTAACAGTATAACCGAAAAATATAATAAAGAAAAGGAAATTGCAAGGGCAATGCAGAACGGACCATGGCTAACCAGTGCACAGAGTTATCCACTTATTTATGTACTTCAGTTCATTGTTACTTGCTGGCCAATATACACACAGAGCTACAATGAGTCAACACTGGCTGACCTGCATGCTAACCAAAATGTTTTGTTTTTTTTACCCAGATGGTAGAAAGCTGAAGAAGAAGGAAAAGGAGGGACTGTTCTGATTTTTCCAAGAATGGAGCACCATTGTTTCTCTTACAATTTTAAATATCTCAGTATTTCACCATCATGTTGGCTGCCCTCATCAGTAGTGTTTCTTTACATCTGGAAAACAGACCAATGTTTTTTCTAACTTATCATTTTCTATGTCCATTTAAAAAAAGGAAACAGTCTGAAGAAAAAAGAATGGTGCATTCAAAACAAAATACACAGTAGTATATTTATGTTTAATTCCAATGCAATATGGAGTGAAATCCTACTCCAGACATTGACATGACTCAGCTTGCCTTGACAAGAACTCTGGAGAGCCCATACAGTGAGATGTTACTGTAATAAAATAGCTGCAAGCAGAGAGAAGTGGACTGTCTGTAAATATACGTGTATACATGATGTCTTCTTGTTTTGCCCATCGTGGTACCTCAAAATTGTCTTCCTTGTTTTATTTTTGCAAATTCTAATTTTATTATGCCAGTAAATATAATTATTTTATCAATTCCATCCATGTTGTAAATTGCTATATTATTTAGCTGCCCCAAGAAAGTGCCACTTTGGGATTTTTCCTTTTTATTTTTATTTTTTTTGTAATGCACTGTTATGTTTTGTGTCGTCATCAATGTTTGTTATTTGTTTTACTTTGGTTTTAAAAGCACAATCACTAAACTTTATTTTAAACCATTCTATCTATTAACCTTTTTGTCTTACTGGAGGAAAACAGGTATGACAAAAGAGTCTAGTTAATCCTGATGATGATGATGATGATGATGATGATAATGATGATGATGTAGGTAAAGGTTGCCGTTTACAAAGGCTCTGCTTGAAAGGAGACTCCTTATGTTGTGATTGTCTCCCTCTCCAGTTCTGACGCAAGCTCAAGTGATGACAAAGACAGTTAATGTGAGTCATAGCTGCAATGTAAATACCTTTTGACCATTGACCATGAACTCAGCTATTGCACATTAAGTGAAATGGTAACGTTGACTTCGAATGCACTTAGATGAATGTCAAATACAGGAAAATTATGTCACTTTGGGAATCTGGAGAGGTTGTAATTGGACAAGAAGAGTCTCTTTTCTTGATACTAAAGGGCTGATTGAGCCCTGTTTTAAGGAGAAAGGGTGCTGTTGTTTATTCATAGGACATCTGCAAACATTTGTTTCGTAAAGCAAAAAAGTAAAAAGATGAATAAAAAAGTTCAAATTATAAATGCTCCTTTGGTCATTTGTGAATATTTTCTGAAAAGATAAGTCTTTATCCTTCTAGATTTTTTTATTTATTCCAACAAATCCCACAAAAAGTACAAGACCAAATATTTCTTATTCAACACCCATTTTCTTATGTATTTTTTGGTACTCATTCATAAGCCCATTCTCACTAAAGGCACAGCTTTCCATCCAACAGTTTTCTATCACTTACCCAAAGTATAAGTGCAGTCCAATCTTCCCAGCGACCTTTCCCAACTCCTGCAGAGATCCCAAGGCTTTCCCAAGCCTGACAGTCTCTCAGTTTGGCATTCTTGGAAAATCTCCAATTAAAGTCTAGTTTGTGTCCCCTGTATCAAAACAGAGTTGCAGGGGAAAAAGATAATTCACACATTATGACAGAGAGGATTATACCATACACGCAATTATGTGCAATTATGTCTTGTCCACATACAAAGGAAAAACAACTGATTGCTGTTATTTTTGTACTAAGAAGATGCCTCCTTTTTCTGTCCGCTAGAGAAAAAAATAGTATTGTGTCCCAACACTTTGCAGCTTTTTAGGCATTTTTTAACAGGTTAAGAGAACACAGAACTAAGTTTTTGTTAGCTGCCAAAACAAAAAATTGATTCATTCATCAGGACATAAATGTAGATATGGCAAGCAATAATACACAAGCTATCAGCAGGAAGAATGGGGGGGGAACTGTGGGACACTTATGTCTGCATCTGGAGCAAGCATTTTTTTGCTCATGAGTCAAATTCTCAAATGGGCAAATTTTTAGAGTCTGACATGGTCAGCACCAGCAACAGTGTGTTCAGTTCATTTTATAATTTAGTCTTTTAATGAAACTGGCTCAGAGTGTCCCCCGTAGTGTAGTGGTTTGCACATTTGCCTTACAAGCGAAAGGTCCCTGGTTTGATCCCAGGTGGGGACACAAGCCCCTCTCACCATGAAGGGTTGAGTCAGGAAGGGCATCCAGTGTAACACCTCTGCCAAATTACCAATGTGGATTAATCTGCGGAGGATAGAAGGGAGCAGTTGAAAAGTACATTTTTCAATGAAACTGGCTCAGGGTCACCAGATCCAGCTCTAATTATAAGCTAAAATAAACAATAAAAAAAAGAAAAGTTTTAATCCTAATCTTTAAAATAGAGAGGATGTCTGTCTCTCAAATAGAAAAAAGAAACTGGTTCCACAGACAAGGTGATGGCTCTGCCCCCATTCTAAATTTAGAAACTCAAGAAACCACAAGTAAACCTTTAACCATGAGAGCTTTAAGATATGATGGGACTTGATTATTTATGATTTTGTATATGAGGAGACAAATGTTAAATTCACTTCTTGATTTAACAGGGAGACAATGAAGAGAAAACAATATCGGGGATAGTCCCTGTTAGTACTCTCACTGCAGCATTTTGGATTAACTAAAGGCTTTTCATTGACCTTTTAGAACAGTCAGATAAGGAATAATAACTGTCAAGCCTAGAAGTAACAAGTGCATGGATTCATTTTTCAGCATCACTCTAAGACATGATGTTTCTAATTTTATTCTGCAGACAAGAGAAAGCACTCTTACATATTTGTGTAAAATGTGCATTAAAGGACATTAAAAAAAGTCAGTTGGGCTTTTACACCTGAGCCTACAAGGCTCATCGGTCCGCAGCCTATCCCCAGTTTCTGTAGCGTGACTTAGGAGTTAGATTCCTCATGGATGGGACACTAGTCCATCGCAGGTTACCTTCCCAGTATTTTACTTGTACCCATTTTTACTGCTGGGTGAACAGAGACACACTTGCAGTTGGGACCTTGCCTAGGGGTCTTGGCACGGTGGGGGGTCTGACCGGGAACTCACGACCTCTTGATCATGAGCCCGGCACCTTAACCATTACACCACCACTCCCGCTATTAAAGCACATACCCTGTTCAAAAACAACTCCAAGATTCCTCACAGTGTTACTGGAGGCCAAGTAAACACCATCCACAGTAAGTATCCAAAATACAGTAAACTCAGTTTTGTAATAATTTATAGATAGAAAATTACAGGCCATCATGTCCTCTGTGTCTTCAAGACATTACTGTACTTTAACTTCACAGATAAATATAGCTGGATTTATATAACATGAAAAGTATGACTCTTAGCACAGAGCCCTGTGGAACTCCATGACTAACTTTTGTGTGTGAGGAATACTCCACATTTACATGAACAAACTAGAATCTAGAAATCGGCGCAACACATTTCCTTTAATAGTGTATTCTAGTCTCTGCAGTAAAATGTTGTGATCATTGGTATCAAATGCTGCACTGAGGTTGGGCAGGACAAGCACAGAGATGAGGTAACTGTCGGAGGTCATAAAGAGATCATTAACAACCTTCACTAGTGCTGTTTCTGAGCTATGATGAACTCTCAATCCTGACTGAAACTCTTCAAATAAACCATTCCTCTGAAAATGATCTAAGAGCTGTTCTACAACAACTCTTCTGAATGTCTAAAATGAGCTAAGACAGCTGGATCAAGTAAAGACTTTTTAAGTAATGGTTAATTTATAGCCACCTTAAAAGCCTTTGGTATGTAACTTGTTATGATCACACTTAAAATCAAAGCATTAATTAATGGTAAGACTTCTTGAAACAGTGTTGCAGGGGTGAGGTGTAACAGACATGTTGATCGTTTGAAGGAACTTTTGGCACAATTAAAACCACCAGTGTCCTGTACTCATTCATGGTTTTAGTTTGTGGACCCTTAAATGGTGTGTACTTATATAGTGCTTTTATCTACCTTATTTCTAAGGCCCGAAGCACTACACACACATTCATACACCAATGCTGGCAGAGCTGCCATACAAGGCACTAACCAAGCCATCAGGAGCAACGTGGGGTTAAGTGTCTTGCCCAAGGACACATCAACATACGGGCCAGCAGAGTGGGAATTGAACCTGCGATCAACCAATCAGAAGTCAACCGCTCTACCTCTGCACCACGGCCGCCCCAGGTGGCCTTAGGTGGCTGATGAGTTCTAACTTGGAATGGCATATACGACCACAGATAACACAGGATGGCCCTGATGCAGCTGCCTCGTGTGTTCTTAACTTCAGCAGTTAGCGTTTTTCTGAGCAGCCAGAATGAGTTCATCTTCAAATTGCCTGATATCATTGTGGGTGATGGATGTCTAGGTTTTGCGACCCTCTGCAAGCTCTTCCGAGCAGCTGTCATCTATGTGGCACTTCTTTTAGGTTTTCTTTGAGTGTATCTGTGAATCTCATGTGCTGGCCACCCTGAATACATTGACCAAGTTTTAGCTGACCATAGAAGACTGCATTTGGGAGTCTGTTGCATACACTGACTAAGTGTCCTGCACATCTGAGTTGTGCTTTTATCAGCATGGCTTCTCTGCCAGTTATTCCTGCTCTGTGCAGAACTTCAGTATTTGGGACCTTGTCCTGCCAGTGAATCTGCAAAATCTTGCAGGTGCAGTTCAGGTGGAAGTGATCCAGCTTCCTTTTGTGGTGACTATAGGTGGTCCATGTTTTCCATGCATAAAGGAGTGTAGGTATGATGACTGCTCTGTAGACCTGTTGTTTGGTCTGGGCTATGATGCTCCTCTTATTGCAGAGCTTTGCATTGAGGCGTTCAAAAACACTGCTTGCCTTGGCAATACGATGGTTCACTTCATCATCCAAGAGGACCAATCGAGACAGGGTACTTTGCATGTAGGTGAATCTTTCTACCACATTGAGCACTGTGTCTTCAATGGTGATGGTGGGCTTTCTCTGGGGGTGCTGGCTGATACATCGCTTCAGTCTTCTTAAGGCTGATGGTAAGGCCAAATCGTCTGCATGCTGAGAAGCCGTTCATTATCAGTTAAAGGTCTTCTTCTGAGTGGGCAGTTAAGGCACAATCCTCAGCAAAGAGTAGCTCCCCGACAAGTTCTTCAACCAGCTTGGTAGGGGCCTTGAGTCTTTGGAGACTGAATAACTTGCCATCAGTTCGGAACTATATAAACAACTCCTTATCCATTCTTTGAAAGGCATCTAGTAGCATAGCTGCAAACAGCACACTAAATAATGTGGGAGCCATGACACAGCCTTGCTTCACACTATTTGTGACCTGGAATGGATTTAAAGTGTTTCCATCTCACATCACCTTTGCCATCATGCCATCATGGACCTGCATTACTATCTTGTTGAATTTCTCTGTACATCCCAGCTTGGCCAGAAGCTTCTAATAGGCCTTCTCTGCTGACCGTATCAAATGCTTTTGTAAGGTCTACAAATGCCATGTACAAATCTACATTCTGCTCCCTGCATTTCTCTTGGATCTGCCTTGCTGCAATATATCAGCTGTTCCTCTGCCCCTGTGGAAGCCACACTGGGCTTCTGGAAGGAATACTTCAGAAATGTAGTGAATAAACCAATCAAAGATAATTCTTGCCTGCTATAACCAGGAGAGAGCAAAAGTCTTTCCCGTTGTATAGGCTGAAAATGGATGCATCCTTGAATTCTTGAGGTATTCTTTTTTCTTCCCAAATGACTTGGAAAAGTTTGGTCAGGTGGTGAACAAGCTGGTGATCTCCAAACTTGTAGATCTCAGCTGGCATGGTATCTGTGCCTGGTGCCTTGCCATTGGCAACACTTTGATTGCTTTCAGTGTTTCATCAAGTGATAGTAAATATTCAAGAGCATCCACTATGGGCCTCTGTACAATCTCCTCAATGGCATCTGGATCAATGGCTGACTGTTGATTTAGAAGGGTGCTGAAGTGCTCTGCTAATCTTTCCTTAATGAGGTTTTTTTGTTGTCAGTCAGAAGTGTAGTTCCATCTGCAATTAGCAGTGGTGTTGTTCTGTTTCGGGCTGGGCCATGTATAGCCTTCATGGCACTATACTGTAGAAGCTTTTAGTGTAATGCTGGTCTGCATATGCTTGCATTTCTTCTGCTATTCATTTCCACCAAGTGCCATACAGCTCCCTCAACCTGTTTTGCACCTCACTCTTTAGCTTTGTGTACTTGGCTGTCTTTGATGTTGAACCTCTGTTGTTCATCCACAGTAAGTGGGCAGCATGCTTTTGGTTTAGCAGCTTCTGAATTTCCACATCATTCTCGTCAAACCATTCCCGGTGGTGTCTTTGGACAGTGCCAAGGGTTACTTCTGCTGTTTGGTGAACAATCTCCTTGAAAGCGTTCCACTCTACCTTTACATCTGTGGATGGGGGTTTGAGGGTACCCACTGACTCATCCATCTTTCTGCTGAGTTATTCCTTTATCTCGTCAACCTTCAGCTTGTTTAGATATCTATCATTTGTACACGCTTGGGTGTAACTATCTGGAGCATTAGTTTAGACGGGAGTAGTCTATGGTCTATCCAGCAGTCAACCCCTCTCATTACTCTGGTAATTCTTACATCCTTTATGTCTCTCTGTCATACTCTGATGTAATCAATTATGTGCCAGTGTTTTGACTTTGGGCCTGCCTGCACAGTGTGTTAGTGATGCTGAGTTAGTGCTCAGCACATTTGGTTAATAACATAAGGCCATTGCTGTTCATGTTGCCTGTACCATTTGGTCCAGTCACTTTCTTCCATGTATCATGGTCCCTTCCAACCCGGGCATTGAAGTCCCCCATCAGTATTAGCTTGTCCTTTTCTTGTACAGTAATTATGGCTGCTTCCAGGTCTTCATAGAACTCATCTTTGGTCTCCTCAGGATTTGTCATTGTATGCACTTACTATAGTGGCAAACCGCTGTTTAGCCAAGATGAGACGCAGGGTCACCAGACGGTCATTCACTCCTTTCGGCAGGTTTTCCAGTTTGGATACAATGTGATATTTTATTGCAAAACCCACTCCAGATTCTCAGCATTGAGCTTCTGCCTTCCCTGACCAGAAGATGGTGTAACCAGCACTAGATTCAGTTAGTTGTCCTTCTTCCACAAACCGTGTTTCACTCAGAGCTGCAACGTCAATATTGTAACCTGCTAGCTCACATGCTACGAGGGCATTCTACATTCTAGTCTTTTATTTGTATGGCTTTCAGCTAAGGTGCGTATGTTCCAAGCACCAAGGTTTAGAGCTTTCTTTATTTGGTTTTTTTATGTGGTTCATCTGCTGTATGGGATTCCTGTCAGCCAAGAAAAGCTGACTAAGCTATGTTGAGCAGCCAGTTTTTAGGGCACCTTTTCTAGCCCCTTCTTTATTTAGGGTGAGCAGTGTCGTCCTAAGGAATGCCGCTCAGTCACTCAGGATGTTGCCAAACACACTTGCTGCTTCTATTTTAACTGAGAGCGACCAAAGTCCTGGGCCACTTATGTGCAGGTTTGTGACTACAGCTTCTAGTGTGTCCTCACCTACTTCTTCACCACTTGCCCATCACCAAAGGGCATCGTGATGTGCTGTACAGAATGATTCACGAGGTTTGTTTTGAGTCTATCCCACTCTCTCAGCTTCCCACAACTGGATCCAATGGCAGGATGAGTTGAGGCAACTGGAGATGTGTTCAGCTGCAGTGGATGGCCAGTAGTATCTCATGCACCCATACTTTGCCTTTTACAGTACACTACTGTGTTGAATTGCCTTCTATGCCATTTGAGATAGCCTTTCGACTCAGCTGCCATGTCCGCCAACCCAGACTTTGCAAGTGAGGTGGGTGTCCTCTCCTATTTGACCTATAGGTGGGACATGATTTGAGGAAGACTTATACACTCAGCTCCCCATCATGGCTCCATCCCCATCAGCAGTTGAGAGCTAGAAACAAGGAGCTAGCTACCAACCACTCTACAGCACTAGACGCATCACACAACCCTTGTTGCAAAAGCCACACACCACACAAGTTAGCGCAGAATGATCAATAGGCCAGAAGTAATCTAAATAAATATCAGCAGTTATTTTGTTTGTAAATAATTCATGAAGTTGTTACTCTTGAGAGCTAAAGGAATACAAGGTTCAACAGATCGCTGACGATTTGTTATCCTGGCTACGGCATTGAAAAGAAACCTGGGTTTGTTCTTGTTTTCCCCATCAGTGACAGATAGCAAGATGTCCTTGCTCTATGGAGAACTTTTTCTTTTTTTTTTAATAAATTAACAAACTGTTTTCCAGGCCACATAAAGTGGAATTTCATTTTATTTTCAGCTTATTTCTAAATTATAACGCATTCAAATCTCTCTGGTTTGTTGCTTTCTGTTTCAGAAGATCCACAGTATCCAGATAGTCACAGTGAGACTGCAGCACTATTAACAATATAATCGACCTCCGCAGGAGTAAAGTTTTGGCAGCTGCTCCACATTGTTTTAGCACATGGCATTGAAGGAAACAACATTGGAGGAACCACATCCTTAAATTAAGTTACAGAATTTTCAGATAGATATAACCTGTAATGATTTTCCACCAGTGCTGTGTAGTCTGTTATTCTAAAATTAAATATAGTTAAGAAATGGTCAGACAAAAGAGGGTTTTCAGGAGATACACATGGCATACAAATATTCTATTTGTATGCCATATGTTAGAACATGGTCGAGAATGTGAATAAAACAGTGAGTAGGCTCATTTACATTTTGAGAGAAGCTGATTGAATCTAACAATAAATTAAATGCGGAGTTGAGGCTGTCATTTTTAAATTCTACACAAATGTTAAAGGCAGCTAGTATAATTATTTTATCTTTTATCTACTTATAAAAGGTAGATTTTTTATTTTATTATTATATTTAGCAACGGTGTAATTGATAATAATATAGTTCAATGTCATTGCATCACTTGCATTAAAAACATTTAACTGAATACATTGTGGCCTGGCATCACCCAAAAGCACATCATGTTCTTCAACAACAACGTCAAGGAGTGAATTATCAATATCCTTGGCTCAGTCACTAAACAGCCATTTCTGTTCTCTACTGTAGCTATTCAAATGTATTACCTAATGCCAATTCCATTAGTGTTCTCCATTACTCACAATATCAGCATGCCATGTCATTCAGTAAAGGCATTTGGAGCCATAGAGGGAGGCTAAAACCAACGGCAAAGGGATTATATTCAATTTGACAGGCCTAGATTGCTGCCAATTAGGTGTAAGGAGAATTCAATGAGGTTACATAAGAGAGTGAATATAGTACTCATCCTTTTTCTCATTACTCACTCGCTGGTGGGGTAGCTGCTGATGTGACAAAACAAAATATCCATAAAAGAATCAGGAGATGACACTGTCACCACAGAGGGACCCTAGACAGCGACTTATCCTAATTGGAGACAGAAATACATTTGTTCCAGTTTATTACATCTAACCTGCCTACTGCTTGTTCTCACAGAGGCAATAACCTGGCCTATGGGAGTCTTTAATGTCAACCACTGTCTGACTGGCTTATTCAAACATCAGCGATGAAGAAATAGAGATGGTTCCTCCCCTTTATACTCCCTCCTGAGCCTCACAGAACTGGAATGAAGTCCTGTTTTTACAAGGTAATGAGTAGTGCTGCCCACCTCAACAAGCTGTACTGTCAAGAGACCGACGCCTCTGCTGAAAGCCAGATTCTATCTACTATTGCAACAACTGGTGCATTCTTTCGACCATTTTAGGTGTATTTTTTGTGTTTTTAAATGAGAAATTTAATCAAACATTAATCTTCTTTATATTAATATCTGAAGAAATAAGAAAACATAGTTTGCTCTGGCATTTCATATTCACACAGATAAATTAAACATAAACAAATCAGTGTTATTTAGTAATGTTATTATAATTGCAGCTATAGCCTGGGAATAGCCACCCCCTCCACTACCACCACCTCCTCAGCTCTCTCTTTCAGCTTTCTGAGCTCCCTTCCCCCTTCATTCCCCCAGGTGTTCTTTAATAAGCACCTTTCTAAACAAGAACAAATTTTCAACAGGGGAGAGCATCCCCTTATGCCTCCATCCATCATTTTAATGAGGAGAGGTGTGTCCTGGTCCAACAATGAAGAACAGGTGATTAAGGATCTTAAGTGGATGCCCGGGCAGCCAGGGTTATTCACCCCATAATCACATGAATATGCACAATGAGAGTGGTCGGTCTTGACTTGTCCTTACAGTTGCTCTACCTGTGTGCATGTGTGTGCCTATAATATATTTCTATATTGTATATGTTGTTGCTTTTTTGTCTGATGTCACAGGAAATTAAATATATTTTGAGTATTGTTTGGAAAAAAAAGACCCCTTGAGCTTTCAAACATTTTGAAAAACAAACAAACAAAGTGGAACAATTAATCAAGAACTGGGAGATTAGTTGACCATAAAAATACATTTTTAACTGTTAGTTACAGTCCTAATTAATTGCAAAGATTTAATTACAGTTTCAATAAAGTTTATAAAATAGCTACAATTTTAACATTACTGAGATGTACAACCCCTATTCCAAAAAGGTTGGGACACTGTATAAAATATGAATAAAAACAAAATGCAATGTGTCACGGCCCAGCGGCCAGAGGTGAGAGATGGACTCAAAAGCAGATTCAGCTAGGAGCTCTGTGTAGTAAGCAAGAAACTTTATTTCAATGAAAACCAGGCTAGAGCTGTGAGCAGTGCAAGGCAATAACATGAACTGGGGAGTGTCACTATGGTAACGGGGTGCAGGAGCTAGGCCGGGGGGGGGACTGTGGCAGGCTAAGGGCATTGTAACAGAAGGAGAGGAGAGTCAGGTAGGTCCAGAGGCATATGAACAAATTTATCCAGTCTATGAGCCGTGCTCTCTTACTTGTTCGCAGGCGGAGTGAGGCAGGCGGGGGGAGGCAAGAGACAAGGGTCTGGGTCAGTCCAAAGCTCCAAGAGGTTGTGCAGGAGGGCAGGCAGGCGAGAGTGGCAAGGAGACTGAGCGGGTTACCAGCTGCAGCAGTACCAGGGGGGTACCGGCGTCCAGGTAGGTTCTGGTTATGGAAAGGCGGAGGGTTTGACTTCGTGG